>JACXGI010009937.1:8392-18609 GCA_016801175.1 Esox masquinongy | reverse complement strand
GTGTGTGTCCAGTGCATTGGTAAAACCTTGACTTATTTAACTCAGTACACAAAACCAAATGAGGGAGCTTTCATAGTTGAGCAATGCAGTCTCTTTCCTTGTCCACTGCTGCCACAACTCCACTGCAATGGAAGAACATGAAGACAAGACTGGTTCCATTTCTTTCAGTGCATTCAAAAAAATTAAGTTGCATTATGTGTTTGTGAAGGCCAAAGTCTTTTAGGGTAAACATTGAAATGTTTCTGGCAGCTGAACATAGTTGAATCGAGACCAACTTTGCTTTCAATAAATCTGATTTTGTTTGATTCAAACTGCTTGGTTTTGCAGGTCCTGCTGTTCAGGGAGCATGAAGGAAGCAGGGGAGGGAATTTGGGAGGGAGAGAGGTTGCAGTGACGTACTTTGCCCTGTATCTGCCGTGCTCTGTGTCTGCAGCGTTCTGTCTCCAGTGCTCTGTGTCTGTATCGCTCTGTGTCTGCAGCGCTCTGTCTGTAGCGCTCTGTGTCTTCAGCGCTCTGTGTCTGCAGCGCTCTGTCTGTAGCGCTCTGTGTCTGCAGTGCTCTGTGTCTCCAGTGCTCTGTGTCTGCAGCGCTCTGTGTCTCCAGTGCTCTGTGTCTGCAGCGCTCTGTGTCTGCATCGCTCTGTGTCTCCAGTGCTCTGTGTCTGCAGCCCTCTGTCTGTATCGCTCTGTGTCTGCAGCGCTCTGTCTGCAGCCCTCTGTCTGTAGCGCTCTGTGTCTGCAGTGCTTTTTGTCTGCAGCCCTCTGTGTCTGCAGCTCTGTGTCGGCAGCTCTGTGTCTGCAGCCCTCTGTGTCGGCAGCTCTGTGTCGGCAGCCCTCTGTGTCGGCAGCCCTGTGTCCACAGTGTGTCTGGGTTTTGTTCACATGAATTCATTTGTGTGTGCCTGAATGCATTACTATCATTCATGCACGTGTACTGCAATGTGAGAGAGAGAGAGAGAGAGAGAGAGAGAGAGAATCTATGCATGCCTACATGCAAGTGTGTGTTTTCTGACCACACATTCATCTCTTGACCAGATGCATCTTTCGTGTTTTAGACTGGCCATGCTCAGCAACCATTCAGAGCTCTCCTTTGTAGGGAACATCTGAGTAATTCAGCAGACCCTCTCATCCAGAGCAACGAACGGTAGTGCATGCATTTTGTTCTATTGGTCCCCTGTGGGAATCAAACCCACAACCCTGGCAGTGCAAGTGCTGTGCTCCACCAGCCGAACCAACCACATAGACACACAAGGAGGTTATTACAATCCTCTGGTGAATCCAAACGTATGTTTCCTTTAGCGTATCGAGAATTAAATCTTGTTTGGTCCTTTTTGGGATGATTTACTTTTCTATTCTTTCATTCATCCACTCTTCTAGTCTCTATCTCTCATGCACACACTTGTGGCCTATTTTATTTCTCGGATCAGTGAAGTGCCTGCTTGCCAGTGCATACAAAAAGGCAAAGTGTTGACATGATTCAATTTGTCAGACCTATTGGTATTAAACCCGCAAAGTGACACGTATTCATTCCTTTGCTTATAAATGACTGTCCCTTTAACTTTCCCATGGAATCACCCTCTGAACATAACAATCGATTGTGTAACTCAGATTTTGATTAACCACTTTACCGCACGCTCTTTTTCAGCCTTCCCCTTCTACCTGATGAAACACGTACAGGCAGACTGTCAGTCAATAGCTATTCCCCCCGTGGCCTTTTACTAGATGTTTTCCTAAAGCAGTGGTTCCCAACTTTTTCCACTCTTGCGGACCACCATTTGTCAGTCTCTTAAGGACCACCATTCATGGTTGTGGAATTGTTCAAAATAAAACATCTTGCAGCTAAAATATAGTTTTTTTTTATTTATTTTTTATAAGTAACGTATCGTAACCATCAAAACATGCAGGTGCAATTCTTTGGGGTCCACGCCAATGATAACACTGATAATAACACTGGACCACCTGTAGTGGTTGAAAACCACAGGTTGAAACCGGTCCTAAACACAGTTTCGTCCTTTTCCCTAGACAACCTACTAATCCTATATGAACGTGCTGGTTTTCTCTTACAAAACATTACAGGAAATGTGCACCCTGGTGGAGTGGTGAGGTCTGGCCAAGCACAGTAACTTGGAAGTTCTGGTATGAGGGGAGTGAGGGACAGCAGGCAGGTTGAAGGATGGGGGTCTCAGCTCAGCTAACTTCCGTCTACGGTTTCTCGGGTTAATCATCCACACCGGCCGCCTGTTCTCCTCCACTCACTAACGCACACGCCTGTCAGTACAGCGCACTTGTACTTCGCCACAGGAAAACCACCTGAATAATGGCTGGAAGGTGTCTCGTGCTCTTTTTCTAACGCTGTAACTGTTTACCGCCGGCAGCTAGTTTTGCGGACGGCACGGCCTGCGGGCCTCTCTAAAATGGCCGCCAGTCCTCCTCCGTCTTCGGGTTCCTCCCATGTAAATCCGCCCCCCCCCCGGGGGAACGGCACTCAATGGCAACACCCGCGTTGTGGAGCAGGGAAACCCTTCCGTAATGAACAATAACGGCCAGCCGGCTGTATCTGCACCTCCGCCCCTACCGCTGGTCATCAGCAGGCCTAAACGAGATGCACATGCGGGGCTGAGGACCGCCTTCGGAGGCCCCGTGGACGCGTGCGTGCATATGCTTGCGCGTTCACACGAGGAGGTGGTTAGTGGCAGTGTGTTACTCAGGTGTGGCGGAAGCAGGGAGAGCGGGCGCGTGCGCGGTGGCTTTGGTTCCGTGTGTGTTCCCACTGCGTTTGCAGAGCCTGAACTCTTCTGTGAACTCTGCCGGG
This sequence comes from Esox masquinongy, assembly GCA_016801175.1. NCBI lineage: Eukaryota > Metazoa > Chordata > Actinopteri > Esociformes > Esocidae > Esox > Esox masquinongy. The sequence continues at coordinate 15,798 of JACXGI010009937.1, read as the reverse complement.
CTCACGTTGATTCTCCTCTACCACACATCTGCTAATGTTGCTACGTACAAGAAAACCCTCTCGCAAAATCCCCAAAAGTTACACCGATTCGGTCTTCAACCCAAAATCTGACGGATTTCGGTGTCTCAAACCTGCAATGAAATCGGGGAAATCCACATTGAAATACATAAGTAAAAGTTTGACATTCATAAAAGCCAGTTATGCTGTATTAATTGTGCTTTACTAGCTCGGCTAGGCTAGTTAAATACAGGGGCGGTATGGCAGCGTGTCAGTGAAATGAGGCGCTCGGTGAAGTCGAGATGGCAGGTCTCAAAGGTTTACCATCCCTAGGAGGGTCCGGCGGTTGACCGCGGCACTCGGACCAGTATGGGCTGGTTGGAGAGTCATCCAGACCCGGTTCGAGGGCCATGCTTTTCCATCCCTCCCCAGAACATTGGCAATATTGTTTGGACGTTGGACTGGCAGTGCTCCGGAGTGGACGTAGAAAGTGGTAGATAGAAAGACCGAAAGAGAGAGAAAATTAGATTGAGAGAGAGAGGGAGGGAGACCAATACTTACATATAGATAGAGAGAGCAAGTGAGAGATGAAGAGCAACACAGAGAACGAGAGAAAAAGAGAAAATCCGTCCAAGGGTCTGGAAAATGTTAGCGGCGGTCCGGGGCTCTGGTGATTGCTGATGGCCCTGTTCCCCGGTGTTCTGCTGCCAGCTTATCGGCTTAAACGACGCAAGCGAGGCGATTGCCAGTCCCCATGTGCCCCCGGGTCTCCGTGTCCTCCACGCCCGCCAAACGCAGAGCGACGAGGCCGAGAACAGGGTGCCAGCCAAACCCACATGGTACCGATTAAGGAAGGTCCCTGGATTTAAACCTCTCTGCTCGTCTGTCACTTCACTCTGCCTTTTTTCTGCCCTCAACTTTTGGTGATGGCCGTCTCACAAATAGGTGTACAGATGCCCTGGTTGGAGCAAAGGCACCGCTCATTGCACATCATGATGCGTGTCCTGAATACTTGACGGAGAAAGTATGGCCTTGGTTAGTTGGGAGTCCACTTTCTCTGACCCAAATGATCTGATTAGTTCCCTGATAGTGGTGTCGCGTTTCCTTTCGTGGTAGGGTGAAGGTGGGGGTGTTCTCATTAAGGTGTGGCAGACCTGGTGCTTTGGTTTTTTGCATTTGCTTCTGGATTATTCTGCTGACCTTTCTCTATCCCTCTTTATCTGCCTTCATCTCTTTTTTTGTTATTTCTTTCTCTTCTTTGCTGTTGTGGAAGCAGCTCGAGGCACAGCATTCAATATAAACAGGCATTATAAAGCAGCGTGGTCTTTATTAGGTGATACTGTGTGGGAGTTTGCATACATGTGACCTAGCCCAAGTTTTATTGCACTATTCAATCATTTAACCACACTGGTTCAGAAAAGCAACAAGAAGATTCACTCTTAGAACTAATTAGGTGCCTTAATCAAAAACATTAATGGCTAATTCAATTCCCGATTGTATTGTATAGGCAATACATTGTCGCACAATGAGTTCTAATTTGAGGGGTTTTTTTACAGTTTATTTTTTTCCTGCTATGTTAGCGCCAAATACGGATGAGCAAACCGACATTAGTACGAGGCGAGAAAGAGGCAAAGTACTACACTGAATTGATTGTTTTCCCTTAACAGTGAGAAATGTAACCGAGAGTTGACTTCAGGGTTTGATGAATGTGTAACTTGGCTTTTGAACACTCCCTTAGTTGTTTTTGTTCTGTTTCTTGTGAGAAGCAACAGAAAACACATGAGCTGGCAGGCCTTCTGTAAGGCAATGTACTGTACTGTGTTGCAGGCCTGGTTTTATGTCAAAACCTTGAGGAAAGATGAGCATGGCGATGATCAGGGTCTCCCGGAGGCTTTGATGCCTATTTCCCATAGGTACAGCAGCACAGATGGCGGTGCTGTGTGGTCTGCCTGTCAGAGCGCGACGTTGGTTGTGCGTTAATTTCCTCAGGGATCTCATGCTGCACTTGATTTACAAACTCTTCAGTGAGCCATCTTTTGAAGTGACATCATTAACGCACCGAGCGCTGTTGTTACATTGTCACAGATCCGCATAGCAAATCCACAGAAGCGGTGAAGTATCAGGACGTTCTTGCAGTTTCTTTCTCCCTACCTGCTTTGTACTGTGCAGCAAAAAAACATGACATTTGGCTACGGATAAAATATATGGACATGGGTTGTAAAAAACTCCTTACGACGTCTGGGTTTCTGTAGCCTGGGCTATTAAGCTGTAAAGCCCTATTGTAAAATCCTAGATTAAGCTGGTATAGGGTAAAGTGAACTCAGAGACGATAGAAAGAGAGATGCGGGTCGTGTATTAGGCTGCTAAATGGAAGATAACCGACCAAAGTGTGGACGTACTCGCTTACACTGTCCAATAAGAAACCCTTGTTTTTGTGTTCCATCGCAGATACGTTTTGCTACAGTGTCCGGTAATGAGTAGACTCTAGATTAGGGAAAAAGCTTTTCAGAAAACCTTCTTAAACTGGGCTGGGTTTTTACCTCTTTACCGGTAATCGTACTGTGAATTCTCTGAATTCCCCCGGCCTCGCACCTTGGCTCGATTTTTGCCGTCCTGTAGCCAACGTCTTTGGCAACTTCGGCGAGTTTGCTCTGTGAGTTGGACGTCACTAACAGTTCAATTAGATTCCTTAGATGACTAAGCTGGCTGCAGTTTGCAGGATGTGTTCCTGGTTGCTCTAGTGTTACAGGTTGGGCCGGGGAGAGGTGTGAAGAAATACTGGGCAGCGATTTCTCAATGTGCACACACACACACACACACACACACATACACCATTACACACGTAACCCAGACACGGACGCGTAGAGACGTACCCGTCCGAAAACGTGCGCGCACGCAGATGCGTGCACACGCGGGTTTGCATCACTGTAACACACAAATACACGTGCGCGAAGAGATACAGACAATGCTTTATGCGGGTTTGAGTGTAGATGGACCTACTGACTGTTTATATCCAGTGAAAACATCATTGCTTATCTGTAGATTTCTCATCTCTCTCTTGCCCTCCCTCCCGTTTCTCCGCTCTCTCATCTCACTGGCCGTATGGTTCAGGAGGTAGCATGCACACCAGACCCAGACATGTCCAGAAATAAACGGTGGCCTGCGAGGCCCCTTTCTGGGCTCAGGTGGGTCCAAGATGTGGGTGTCTGGGACTCTGAGCGCAGAGTAGCCTGGTCCCAGATCTGTTTGTGCTCTTTTGCAAAATCCCATAGTCGTTGTTGTGCATGCAGTTGGCGAGACAGCATACACTAACCCGGGAACATGCTGTAGTCTTCTATGACCTAAATGTGTTTATCATCTGTGCCTATAGGAGAACCTTTGAACCTATTTTGGTTCCAGGTTAGAACCCATTTTGGTGCCAGGTAGAACCCTATTTGGTAGAACACTTTAACAGAGGGCTATTCATTTAAACCAAAATGTTTCCACATGGAACCAAAAATAGTTCTCCTTTTCTGACTATTGAATATCCCTTTTCTAATATCTTTTTCCAAGAGCGGACAAGGTGGACCACTGTGTCTCAATTACTTCTCCACAGCTTCCCCCTACATTGTACCGATAAGTACTGTTTAGTAAAGCTGCATGACACTTTCAGGGCTTAACGACTACAATACTTACTAGACGAGTCCTTAAAGAATACGCTGTTTACATTCGGAAAAAAGACAATTCACAGGAGCTTTTTGCTTGTTACATCTCTCTCCAGAGCTATATTTTAATAAGGCATAGGAAGCCAGTTAGTATGTACTTTGTGGGTCCATACCTACCACTGGTTAAGTTTAAATAACACACGTTTGATGGAAAAATTATGGAAAATTGCAAAGAGTCAGCAGAACAATACAAATTGTACTTTTGGCTTAAGGTTTAGCATTCCCCCCATTCTCTCACCTGCCACCCACCTCTCTCCAGTCAGCTCATGTCGAAGACTGAGAGCGACAGAGGGGGAAAGAAAAATAGAGTGGGTAAGATAGAGAAACAGAGAGAGAGAAAGATATTTAGAAAGATGTGTGTGAGAGAGAGAGAGAAACCAGAAGAATGTGAGAAAGTGAGAGAGATTTGAAGTTTATTTGCGTTAACCTCAACGCGGTTCTTTTCGTCTCCATTACATTTCAAACAGGAGCCAGTGGGCCATTAAAACTAATGAACACTTAATTACCAGGAGCTGGATCCTTCTGTCCAAACTAAACATCCCCTCGCTAGTTGTTTGTTTGACTTGTACCTGATGATTCAATGGTGGAGTCACCAATAGCACTCTACTCCCTACAGAGCGTGCGCGCTACTTCCTTCCAGAGCCCTTTGGGACACGGCTGCAGCCGGAAAACATGGGATGCTCTGCCTTTGCTGCCGCTCTTCACAGCTTTTGTTGTACACGTTAGGAATGCCGATTGTATGTTAAAGACTCTGCGTGTATCTGTTTTTTTTGGGGGGGGGTGTTCTTTCTCTAGTTCTGAATGGCGTCCAGTTGTCTGATTATTTTTATTGTTCGAAGGTAGATTGGGTATCAATTAATCACAAACATCATCCATCCAAGAACATTTTGGAGGTATAGCAAAATGATTGTCACCTTAATATAGATGAGCAGGGAAGAGTGTATGAAAAGGGTATATGAAAAGGGTGTACAAAACAGGTAATGAGCTATGTTGTAAAATTTGAATATATTGCACAATCCTGTCTCCAAAAAAGTTGGGACGCTGAGTAAAATGCTAATTAAAAACAGAATGCAATTATATGCAAATGAATTATCCCTATATTTAATTGAAAAGAGTACAAAGACAACATGAAAATGTTGAAACTGAGAAATGTTATTGTTTTTGGAAAAATACATGCCCATTTTGAATTTGATGCCAGCAACACGTTTCAAAAAAAGTTGGGGCAGGGGCATGTTTACCACTGTGTTGCATCACCTCTTTTATCAATACTCTGTAAGCGTTTTTGAACTGTGGAGAACAGTTGCTGTAGTTTTCAGAGTGGAATGTTGTCCCATTGTAGCTTGATATAGGATTGCGGCTGCTCAACTGTTCGGGGTCTCCTTTGCTGTATTTGTCATTTCATAATGGGCCAAATGTTGTCAGCAGGTGACAGGTCTGGACTTGCAGGCAGGCCAGTTTAGCACCCGGACTGTTTTACTCCCGAGCCATACTGTTGTTATACGTGCAGAATATGGTTTGGCATTGTCTTGCTGAAATAAGCAAGGCCTTCCCTGAAAAAGACGTTGTCTGGATGGCAGCATATGTTGCTCCAAAACCTGTATATATTGTTCAGCATTTATAGGGTTTTCATAGAAGTGCAAGTAACCCATGCCATGTGCACTAATGCACCCCCATACATCACAGATGGTGGCTTTTGAATAGTAATACCTGAAAATAATCTAAAATTTTGATTCGTCAGACCACAGAACAGTTTCCCACTTTGCCTCAGTCCATCTTAAATGAGCTTGGGCCCAGAGGAGGCTCTGACGTTTCGGGATGTGGTTTATTTTTTGTTTTCTTATTTATGAGTTTTAACTTGCATCTGTGGATGCAGTGACGTACTGTGTTCACAGACAATGGTTTTCGGAAGTGTTTCTGAGCCCATGCAATGATGTCCACTACAGAATCGTGTCTATTTTTAATGCAGTGTCGTCTGAGGGCCCGAAGATCACGGCCATCCGACATGGTTGGTCAGCCTTGTCCCTTCCATACAAATATTTCTCCAAATTCTCAGAATATTTTAATGGTGTTGTACCATAAATGATGAGATCCCCAAACTCAATTTTACGTTGTTATATGTTATTCTGGAATTGTGGCACTATTTGCCCCTGCACTTTTTCACAGAGTGGTGAACCCCTCCCCATCTTTACTTCTGACAGGCCCATCCTCTCAGGAATGATCTTTTAATACCCAATCATGTTACTGACCTGTTGCCAACTGACCTAATTAGTTTTGTGGTATTCCAACAGGTTCAGTTTTTTAGCATTACACGTTTCCAGTCTTTTGAATCGTGTTGCTGGCATCAAATTCAAAGTGAGCTTGTATTTTCCCTTAAACAATAACATTTCTCAGTTTCAACATTTGATATGCTGTCTTGGCCCTATTTTCTATAGAATATAGGATTTAAATTGTTTGCACATCATTGCATTCTGTTTTTCTTTACATTTTACACATTGTCCCAACTTTTTTGGAAATATTGTATTTAATTAAAGGGAAATCACCCAGAGGTACACATTTCTTAAATAATAAATGTATTGCCCAAACAATAAACTTGAAGCAACTTTTTAGGCACCTTTTTCAGTACTAATATATTATAGTTTTTCCAAAGTATATAGCTCATTACCTGTGCGTATGTTATATAGCCTTAAGTGTTCATCTCTATCAAGGGTGGCAGTAATTTTGAATTTGACTGCCTATGTAATGATACATGACTAGTATGCAGAGCCGGCCCTTGCCTTTTGGGGGTCCTAAGCAAAATTTTATTTGGGGCCCCCCTTCATTATTAGTCCATAGAGGTCGGGGGCCCTAAGTGACCGTCTATGTTGCTTATGCCTAGGGCCGGCCCCGCCAGTATGAACAGCAAGTGACATATAACCAATATGGCAAACTCTGACACCGCCTTACAAAGTCTGATAATGAAGTTTTCAGTTGTTACAGGTAGGTGTCTACCTTGGGGACCTTGCTGCTGCTATCCCTGCATTTCAGTTGCACATGCATCTTGCACCTTCAACCTGCCTTCATTGCACACTTAGAATTGCCATCATACTTGCATTTTTTGGTTGCTACATATACATGTCTACCTCGGGACCTCACTGCTGCTATCTCTGCACATGCTACCGTACTCCTTCAATTTGCCTCGATTGCACATTTAGAATGCCATTTAGAATTGCCATTTGTACCCGCACAACTATTTATCCCACTTGTAACATACACTATTTGTAATACTTATACATTTTCTGCCCTCCTCTATTTGCATTCTTTGCACATCTGTACATTCCACTTGTAATACACATATACTTAATACTTAAATACGTACATTTTCTGCCCTCTTCTATTTGCAATTCTGGTTAGATGCTATCTGCATTCCGTTGTACTGTACTTGTATTTGTTCAGTGACAGTAAAGTTGAATCTAATCTAATTTCAGTTAATGTGACCTGTAACTTCAGTGGTTAATATGGCCGCTTTTTTTCATTCAAGTTTTTTGTTAATTCATAAAACATACAGTCACTCATCCTAAAGTCAACAGTCACTTACCGTCTGCATGTCTGTGGTTCACCGTCTGCATGTCTGTGGTTCACTCACAAATCAGATTTGTTGAGTCAGACGTATTCCTGTGGAACAGAGTCAGAATGGGAGATTCAGTCCAATCCCTGTGGAACAGAGTC
>JACXGI010009936.1:0-28980 GCA_016801175.1 Esox masquinongy | reverse complement strand
CACTTTGGTTGATGCTTGGCAATGTGGGTGGATTGTTTTCCTGCCTGTTGGGCCCTGTCCGGGGCCTCCCCCGGATAGGGCCACAGTGTCACCGGACCCCCCTGTCTCAGCCCCAAGGTCTTATGCTGCTATATTATTGTGCTGGGGAGTAGGGTCAGTTCTCCTTCTCCACTATAAATCCTTGTAGATCTAAGGAATGTATTTTCTAAATTTTTCCTGTCTCCTGCCGTTTTAAACTTAGGAGGACATGAGGTCCTGGCCCACACCTGAGGAGTACCAGGCTTGAAAGACCCGTTGCTGTCCCGGTCCAAAGTCCTCCTGGTTGTGTTTCAGATCAAGAAGATACCTGACGATTTCAGCTGCCACTGTGCTGACACCTCCCCCTCCCCGTGTTGTCCCTGTCCTTGTCCATCTGATCATGCTTCAGACCTGGACTAAGTTTAAATAGACTCTGGACTCAACCCACATACACTTATTAATTATTACAATTCACTCACAATTCACAATGTACTCTTAATATGTTCACCCGGTACAGCCAGAAGAGGACTGGTCACCCCTCTGAGCCTGGGTCCTCTCTAGGTTTCTTCCTAAATTTCGGCCTTCTTAGGGAGTTTTTCCTAGCCACTGAAATTCAACACTACTGTTGTTTGCTCCTTGGGGTTTTAAGGCCGGGTGTTTGGTAAAAGCACTTTGTGACAACTGCTGATGTAAAAAGGGCTTTAAAAATAAATTTGATTGATTGATTGATTGAATACAAGTTGCATACAGTATTCTAATAAAGTGTTATACAAATGTAAATGCTTTGCGAGCACAGCACAACGTTTAATTGATTTTATTGAAAGGACTATCACTGGTAGCAAACTGTGCTCTTTGGGGGAATTAACAAGGCTTCAAATTCTGTGACAAAATGGTACCCAAGATGGTATGCAAATGAAATGTACAAGCTAAAGTTGTTTGCCTTAATTGTATTCAAGACTTGTTGATGATGTCACAGAGAGACCATCCTTTTATGTCCTTACCATATAATTTGGAATTAGAATTCTAACTCTCACCATTCAAGATCACAGGATGATGGGCCATTTGTGACAACATAGACAAACATTCCATTAAACATGACAATAAAGATGCCTGGCAGACAAAAAGTCTCAGAACTGAACTATCTTCCGAGCGTGTGTATATTATTTACTTTCTCTATACGAATTTGCTGCTTCTTTAATTATGAACAGATTTAAGGAATTTTGGTTTCTTACCATGTTGACGGTCATCAAGTTGGAGAATCCATATTTTTTTAATGACGTCATGGACAACTTGATGCCTCCCATGATACCCAAACATTGGGCCAGCACCCCACCCCTGCAGGGTAGGCCCCTTACTAATCTGGGCCAGGCTGTTTGCTGGGTGGAGCTCTCAGAGACCACAGCCAAGACCCCCGCTAGACGACTGAACCGCCTGAGGACCAGAGAGGCCAAGGAAACATCAAACTGATGCCCAGGAACCTCTGCTGACCCCAGTTGATGCCCAGCAGAAACCTCTCTCACTGCCCAGTTTGTTCCAGGAACCTATCACATTTAGCTTCCTTGACGGACATCAAGTTTCAGAATCCATATCTCCAGGACTTCATGGACGTCTTGATGCCTCCCATGGTACCCAAATAATGGGCTGGCACCCCACCCCTGCAGGGTAGGCCCCTTACTAACCTGGGCCAGGCTGTTTGCTGGGTGGAGCTCTCAGAGACCTCAGCCAAGACCCCCACTAGATGACTGAACTGCCTGAGGACCAGAGAGGCCAAAGAACCATATTAAACCCCAGTTGTTGTCCATCAGGAACCTCTCCCACCCCCCACTGTGGTCAAGGACTCTCTTCCAATGCTCAGTGTGGTCCAGCCTCTACCAACACCTAGTGTGATCCAGGAACCTCTCCTAATACCCAATGTGGTCCAGGAACCACTCCAGACACCCATTGTGGTCCAGCAGGAACCTGTCCCAACACCCAGTGTGGTCCATCCAGAGACCAGGCCGTATTGGATTTGTGGGATGAATAACACTCGACAGGTGAGAACCAGGGTAGCCCTGATTTATCCCCCAGCTGGTAGAGTGTCTCAGGCCCCACCAAGGAACTGTTACCTCATTTGGTTCTGGGATCTAGCCATCCAGGAGGATATTGGATAGTTTTTCTAAAAGTCTGATAGCCCTGACTACCGGAATAAAGCCCCACCACATGATGATCAGAGATCCGTTGGTAGGAAATGAATTAATAATGATTCTAGATTGGTTTCCCACAAACAAACCTACCAAAAAAGTAGATTTTGGATTAGGATCCCTATTTGCTGACACCATGGAAGTAGTTAATCTACCTAAGACACATCTGGCCCAGAAACATCTGGCCCAGGAACCCCTGACCCAGGAGCCCCTGATCCCGGAACCCCTGATCCAAGTGATCCAGGAACCCTTGATCCAAGTGATCCAGGAACCCCTGATCCAAGTGATCCAGGAACCCCTGACCCAGGTGAGCCAGGAGCCCCTGATCCCGGAACCCCTGATCCAAGTGATCCAGGAACCCTTGATCCAAGTGATCGAGGAACCCCTGATCCAAGTGATCCAGGAACCCCTGACCCAGGTGAGCCAGGAGCCCCTGATCCCGGAACCCCTGATCCAAGTGATCCCAGAACCCCAGATCCAAGTGATCCAGGAACCCCTGATCCAAGTGAGCCAGGAACCCCTGACCCAGGTGAGCCAGGAACCCCTGACCCCGGAACCCCTAATCCAAGTGATCCAGGAACCCCTGATTCAAGTGATCCAGGAAACCCTGACCCAGGAACCCCTAATCCAAGTGTTCCAGGAACACCTGACACAGGTGGCCTAGGAATCCCTGACACAGGAACCTCTACCTCAGGTAACCCATATACCTCTGGCCCAAGAACCAATGGACTTGGAAACATTGGCCCAAGAACTTCTAGAAATAGAACCTCTGACCCAGGATCCTCTGGCCCAGGAACCACCAGAAATAGAACCACTGGCCCATGATCCTATGGACATGAAAACACTGACCCTGGAGCTTCTGACATGGGAAACACTGGCCATGGAGCCTCTGATATGGGAACCACTGACCCAGGAAGCTCTGGACATGGAGCCACTGGCCCAGGAATCATTGGCATGGATGGAAGGCAGTGGGTGGAAGGCTTCCTGGAGTTTCTAACTTGGCACCTGCCTACTTGGGACCTTTTGACTTCGTAAGATCACTCTCAAAAGGCCTCTAAAGGTATGCTGTAGCAATATGAATAAGCACAGTCAGTCAAGGACATTTTCTGAACTACAAATAGGCTAATAAATACACTAGCATTACTATTGGTAACATGGTCTAACTTCTTATTCAAATGTCTTGTTTCCTCTCCTTAGGCAACCAAGAAAGCCCTCCATCGTCGTAAGGCAAAGAGGAAATACCGCAAAGACTGTTAATATTGTTCTAGTGTAGTCATGGTTAGAATGTTTCATTAGACACTACAATGAGGCAGATGGCAGTCAAAAGTTAAATAAATTGATATATAGTTTACACCTGAATTATAGTGTGGGCAACATTTTCTTTCTGACTATACAGTATATTGTTGTTTTGAGAAATAAGTAAATGTAATTAAGTAAATGTTTTTATTTATATTGTCCTCTTGCTGTATTTGTTGGTTTTCGTCCTAAGCAGAGAATCAATAGCATACAAGTATTATACAGTGAGGGAACAAAGTATTTGATCCCCTGCTGATTTTGTACGTTTGCCCACTGACAAAGAAATGATCAGTCTATAATTTTAATGGTAGGTTTATTTGAACAGTGAGAGACACAATAACAACAAAAAAATCCAGAAGAACGCATGTCAAAATTGTTATAAATTGATTTGCATTTTAATGAGTGAAATAAGTATTTAATCCCCTCTCAATCAGAAAGATTTCTGGCTCCCAGATGTCTTTTATACAGGTAACGAGCTGAGATTAGGAGCACACTCTTAAAGGGAGTGCTCCTAATCTCAGCTTGTTACTTGTATAAAAGACACCTGTCCACAGAAGCAATCAATCAGATTCCAAACTCTCCACCATGGCCAAGACCAAAGAGCTGTCCAAGGATGTCAGGGACAGGATCGTTGACCTACACAAGGCTGGAATGGGCTACAAGATCATCGCCAAGCAGCTTGGTGAAAAGGTGACAACAGTTGGTGCGATTATTTGCAAATGGAAGAAACACAAAAGAACTGTCAATCTCCCTCGGTCTGGGGCTCCATGCAAGATCTCACCTCGTGGAGTTGCAATGATCATGAGAACAGCGAGGAATCAGCCCAGAACTACACGGGAGGATCTTGTCAATGATCTCAAGGCAGCTGGGATCATAGTCACCAAGAAAACAATTGGTAACACACTACGCCGTGAAGGACTGAAATCCTGCAGCGCCCGCAAGGTCCCCCTGCTCAAGAAAGCACATGTACAGGCCAGTCTGAAGTTTGCCAATGAACATCTGAATGATTCAGAGGAGAACTGGGTGAAAGAGTTATGGTCAGATGAGACCAAAATCGAGCTCTTTGGCATCAACTCAACTCGCCGTGTTTGGAGGAGGAGGAATGCTGCCTATGACCCCCAAGAACACCATCCCCACCATCAAACATGGAGCTGGAAACATTATGCTTTGGGGGTGTTTTTCTGCTAAGGTGACAGGACAACTTCACCGCATCAAAGGGACGATGGACGGGGCCATGTACCGTCAAATCTTGGGTGAGAACCTCCTTCCCTCAGCCAGGGCATTGAAAATGGGTCGTGGATGGGTATTCCAGCATGACAATGACCCAAAACACACAGCCAAGGCAACAAAAGTGTGGCTCAAGAAGAAGCACATTAAGGTCCTGGAATGGCCTAGCCAGTCTCCAGACCTTAAATCCCATAGAAAATCTGTGGAGGGAGCTGAAGGTTTGAGCTGCCAAACGTCAGCCTCAAAACCTTAATGACTTGGAGAAGATCTGCTAAGAGGAGTGGGACAAAATCCCTCCTGAGATGTGTGCAAACCTGGTGGCCAACTACAAGAAACGTCTGACCTCTGTGATTGCCAGCAAGGGTTTTGCCTCCAAGTACCAAGTCATGTTTTGCAGAGGGGTCAAATACTTATTTCACTCATTAAAATGCAAATCAATTTATAACATTTTTGACATGCGTTTTTTTGGATTTTTTTGTTGTTATTCTGTATCTCACTGTTCAAATAAACCTACCATGAAAATTATAGACTGATCATTTCTTTGTCAGTGGGCAAATGCACAAAATCAGCAGGGGATCAAATACTTTTTTCCCCTCACTGTACAATGTAATATGAAGTTTCATACAATAACCAGTGAAATTTCAAATATACTGTATTTGAAACTATAAAACACACACGGGGAATTCCAACAGAAAGCCTGTCATCCTGAAGATCTTTGTCCTCACATAGTCTCCTTCTTCCCTGTATGTACCCTCTACTGTCACTCACGTTGTGTCTATTTCTAAGACACTCCATCGGGTCAACTCTTCCAGACAATCCTGACAACTGTTTTTTGGGATATGATTCACAACACATATGCTTTTTAAAGGGCCTGTTGCAAGAGTGATTTAAATCATGTGAGAGACTGTATCTGAAAGGAGGAAAACTTGAAATCTGAGAGATGATATAGTCAATCAAAGATGGGATTCCCCACATTATACTGAAAAATCTGAATTTGAAAATCTAAATAAAGTAATTTTAATAGCTTACTGTGAATAGAAATCAGTGAATAAATTATTTCAATTTTGAGGGGTTTCATAGGCTACACTTAGAAATACATTTGGAGAGCGCAAAATATTGAGTAGGCTACATATATTTGATAAAAAAAACAAATAAGGAAAACAAATTACAGAAGCTTACTGAAAGATAAATAAATGACTACTTCATTAGTAATAGTCATTTTCCTATATAATTTATAATACTATGGTGCGTTCCATTTGTACTTGGAGGTCGGAATTTCTGATGATGACCAAGATGGCAGCACCTTGTATCAACAGTAACAGACATTATACGTATGCCATTTAGCAGACTAGTATTATACAGCCAAGAAAACATTATATAAAACGGAGGTACTTTTTTTCACTTCTGCATCGCCACTTTTACTCTTCAATTTCTTCTTTATTCTTACATATTTGTCCCTCATCAGCTTCCACATTTTCTGGCAAGTTGCTGGCTCTTCACCCAGAATTTACAAACACTATCAAATGTTCCTCAATTTGAGCCATGCCTCCAGACTCCATTGTTGCTTTGTCTTTGTTGATACAGGAACTCAAATTTTGCCGGAATTCCCTACTCTGTATAAAACCCTCCCTCCGCCATCCAACCAATCATCGTTTGTCCGGCTCTGCGGTTCACATATGCGTAGCTACGCGCTTTTAGATTTTTGAGCTGGTGCGCGTAGCCTATGCGGCCTGGCTGTGCGGACCTGTGCAGACTTTCTGCGGTGTCCGCGGATCCTACGGAGACGCATTTGACATTGAAGCATAAATCAGCCTTTAGTGTAAAAGAGAAATTCTCACCCTGTCGCTGTTTTTGTATTTTTCCCATTTCTTCACCATCTTCAGCCATTTCTCCACTCTCTCAATCTCCAGGTGCTTTTTCTTTCAGGATGACACAGAAGAGATACATTAAACCAGTTGAAATATTAAAGTATGTAAAATCAAGATATAGTTACAAGATATAAGACATTCATACAGAACAGGTTATAGATGTATTTTTTTATTCTCTAAACTGCATACGAATATATTTCATTTGTGGGATCATAAGATCTGAGTTCATGTGAGAATCTGGTTTGCTGCCCCAATTACAATGTAATTTGATGGTATGCACTCTAATGGCATTTCACATTCAGAAAAGCTTCTCAAATGCTGACCAGTGCTTTCAATTAATTACTTAGAACTTAGGTTCTAAGATAAATCACAGAGCGGGGTTTCCCTTTCAGGAGTTTGTGAGATGAAGATCAAATTTTCCTTAGATGGGTGCCTGTGGTGTGTGCCCCTGCTAGTGGGTAATAGACACACGTGTGCGCGCACACACATCACAGAACATTACACCTCACCTGGCACCTATATGTAATTTTTCACACTTCAAAAGTTTGTTTAGTGGCTCCTGTTAACCAGCTAACTGAAACTGTACAGCGTGTCATTTTGGCTCAGGTTCTGATGAGCATACCTCCAGTCAAACGTTTGGGGTCAGTTACAAATTTCCTTGTTTTTTGAAAGAAAAGCATTTTTTTGTCCATTGAAATACAATCAAATTGATCAGAAATACAGTGTAGACATTGCTAATGTTGTGAATGACTATTGTAGCTGGAAACCGCTGATTTTTAATAGAATATCTACACAGGTGTACAGAGGACCATTATCAGCAGCCACCATTCCTGCGTTTAAATGGCACATTGTGTTTGCTAATCCAGGTTTATAATTTTAAAAGGCTATGTGATCATCAATTTGATGTTAATTTAATGGATGAAAAATTAGCTTTTCTTTCAAAAACAAGGACATTTGTAAGTGACTCCAAACTTTTGAACGGTAGTGTACATACAGTTGTGCTCAGAAGTTTGCATACCCTGGCAGAAATTGTGAAATTTTGGCATTGATTTTAAAAATATGACTGATAATGCAAAAAACTGTTTTATTTAAGGATAGTGATCATATGAAGCCATTTATTATCACATAGTTGTTTGGCTCCTTTTTAAATCATAATGATAACAGAAATCACCCAAATGGCCCTGATCAAAAGTTTACATACCCTTGAATGTTTGGCCTTGTTACAGACACACAAGGTGACACACACAGGTCAAAATGGCAATTAAAGTTTAATTTCCCACACCTGTGGCTTTTTAAATTTCAATTAGTGTCTGTGTATAAATATACAATGAGTTTGTTAGCTCACACGTGGATGCACTGAGCAGGCTAAATACTGAGCCATGGGGAACAGAAAAGAACTATCAAAATACCTGCATAACAAGGTAATGGAAATTTATTAAGATGGAAAAGGATATAAAAAGATATCCAAAGCCTTGCAAATGCCAGTCAGTACTGTTCAATCATTTATTAAGAAGTGGAACATTCGGGGATCTCTTGATACCAAGCCAAGGTCAGGTAGACCAAGAAAGGTTTCAGCCAAAACTGCCAGAAGAATTGTTTGGGATACAAAGAAAAACCCACAGGTAACCTCAGGAGAAATACAGTCTGTTTTGGAAAAAGACGGTGTGGTTGTTTCAAGGAGCACAATATGATGATACTTGAACAAAAATGAGCTGCATGGACGAGTTGCCAGAAAGAAGACTTTACTGCGCCAATGCCACAAAAAGCCTGGTTACAATATGCCCGACAACACCTTAACACACCTCACAGCTTCTGGCACACTGTAATTTGGAGTGACGAGACCAAAATAGAGCTTTATGGTCACAACCACAAGCACTATGTTTGGAGAGGGGTAAACAAGGCCTTTAGTGAAAAGAATACCATCCCCACCGTGAAGCATGATGGTGGCTCACTGATGTTTTGGGGGTGTGTGAGCTCTAAAGGCACAGAGAATCTTGTGAACATTGATGGCAAGATGAATGCAGCATGTTATCAGAAAATACTGGCAGACAATTTGCATTCTTCTGCACAAAAGTTGTGCATGGGATGCTCTTGGACTTTCCAGCACGACAATGACCCTAAGCACAAGGCGATGTTCACCCTCCAGTGGTTACAGCAGAAAAAGGTGAAGGTTTTGGAGTGGCCATCACAGTCTCCTGACCTTAATATCATAGAGCCACTCTGGGAAGATCTCAAACACGTGGTTCATGCAAGACAACCAAAGACTTTGCATGACCTGGAGGCATTTTGCCAAGACGAACGGGCAGCTATACCACCTGTAAGAATTCGGGGCCTCATAGACAACTATTACAAAACACTGCACGCTGTCATTGATGCTAAAGGGGGCAATACACTGTATTAAGAACTAAGGGTATGCAGACTTTTGAACAGGAGTCATTCATTTCTTTGTTGCCATGTTTTGTTTTATGATTGTGCCATTCTGTTATAACTTATAGTTGAATATGAGTCCCATAAGAAAAAATAGACATGTTTTCTTTACAAATAGTACATATATTACCAATTCCCCAAGGGTATACAAACTTTTGAGCACAACTGTACATGTACATACTTGTACTTGACCAATAACTGAAAGGTTGCTAGATCAAACTCTCGAGCAAGCAACGTGAAAATGTTTCATTCTGTCGTTGAGGTAGACGGTTAACCCTAACTGCTCCTGCAAGTTGCCGCGGACAAGATGCTAAATAAAATAATAATAATACCTTCTCCTCATGCACACTAGGAGTTGGAAGCTCCTCCTCACTGCAGGAAGAGAATAGACAACAGCAGTCACATTCTGCCAGTCAAGTCTGTATGAACAAGGTAGCATGCAATTACCATTTAGCACACAAACAAGCATAAACAATAGGTTGACTTACTGTAGGAATCCAAAGCGATCAATGACTCTGTAAATGCTGTAGTCTGCATCTTCCCAGGGGTCAATCTCCACCCCTTCGTGTCTGCCCTAGAATAAAACACACTCGCACACGTCAGAAACAAAACCAGGCTATGGGAGAAGGACCAGTCAGTCGGCCGGTCAAGCGGTTAAATTGTTTTATTAAGGCAGGCTTTAGTCCTTTTGAATTGGAGGCACTAGCAAAACAGATGCTTCCACTGTTCTCTACAGAACAATACATTATCTTTTAGTACAAGAGCGCATCATACTTGCTGTGCCTGTCTCAAAGACAATACAAATGATTCATTGTGTCCATGTTTTGTTAAACCATGACCAAATTCTATTCCATTACAATGTGGAGCAGATATTACCAAAGGGGCATAGACCATTTTTTTCTTAGGCCTAGCCAATTAACTATGTGGATGTGTCCAACTATTACAAAGCATTGAAAGCTACAAGAAGACAGAACGTGGGAAAAGAGAGAAAAGCTAAATAAATATGCAGTACAGAAATCAAACCGTGCCATCACAGATTAAAGACGTCAGTGACAGGTTCTGAGAAGGCACTGTAAATTGTGTCAAGTTTTAGAAAGTGAGAAGGCTAAAAATAGGCCATAGTGGAAAAACAGAGAGAAGAGAGCAAGAGAAAGATACAAACAAACTGTAAAATGGGGAGGATTTTAATGAAACTGCGGGAAGAGAGAGAGTTGCGGAAGGGGGACAAAGAGGACAGATTGGTATACACAAGCCTTCACATACTGAAAAAAACACATTGAAATTAAATAAACAATATTTTTGCAAACAAATTTTGTTCCAAATACACATACTGGAAATAACACACAGGGAATAGGGGTACTTGGCAAATAATTATTATATTTCACAAAAAGTACATTTTAAGTTAGTGATTCTGCAGATGTTCGTATTTGTATGGGTTTGATTTAACCTGCTTGAACTTCCCATCGTTCCTCCAAATGTCTGTGGATTGTTAGAAACCTGTTATCACCATCAACAGCACTGCATCACTTTCTTTGTCAATGCAGCCAAAATCATGTTTTTGCTGAAACAGAAATGGCACACTACCTAACCAAATTCAAAACTGCATTAAACTTAACACCCTTGCTGTGTGTCAGCGCTGGGACAGCATGTGATGCTTCAGTTCATAAGTGAATGTAAACATATTTTAGATGGTAGAATCCTACCGAGAAACAAAGAAAACTGCAGATTCTGTTGAAGTTCACAGATCTGTAGTCTAATAGATATCTACGGTCAAGTTACGGCCGCCGTTACAGCTGTTCCTTTGGCTAGACAGGGTCCCCCTACTCATATCTTGTTGACTGGGAGATAAATTTAGCTCAATCTCCTCCCCACGTGCGCACTGACTCTCTCACTCCCTATATCCCCTTCTCTCACTCTCTACCTCTCTCCTTGTCTCTCTCCCTCACCATCTCTACCCATCAATCAATTTAGCCCTTGCACTTACCATGGGTGTCTGTTTCTCTCTTTCTATCTGTTCAGTGTCTGCAGTCTGCCAACCCTAATTTCAATTTGGGTCGCTTGAAGTTCATGGTTTCCAACTTTTGCGGAGTACTTCAATCTATCATTTTGAAAGGACTTTTCCAGCTTTTATAGGGTTAACAACATAAAGCACAGACAGGCCTACGTCACCACAGTATGACTGTTTGCCTGGCAACTGTGACTATTTTAGCTGCACATGAGTATCTATCTAAATCTCTGCAACATCATGATGTATTACATTATATAATCATTTACTGTTACACAACAAACCACAGGCATGCTATTAGGCCTTTTCATCAACCTTCACACGACGTGCTTAAAAACCACACACAAACATTCATTCTGTTTCTCTTGTTTGAGCGACAATCACGTTCCAATAAGAGTGAACTCTTCCTCCTGTGTGAACAGATGGGCAACAGGACATGTGATATCGTCAGATGGGATAACTCTATGACATGTTCAGGATTTGTTTTTTAGAAAAAATATTCTGTTCGCTGTTTTTGTTAAGCAATTTAAATAAAAACAGAGGTGAAAATGAACAAAGAAAAAACGAAAGATTTCCCACTCCTCCCCCCAGCTCCCATCCCTTCCCACCTCTATTGCTCAGATGACGGGGCAGGTCCACAACTATACGCAAAAACAGCAGGGCGTTAAATTCACAATTTTGAATCAGAAATGCTTTGCAGGGGTGAATGTTCCAAATAGGAGAAAACAAGCTGATAGGTCTTATCAAATTTGGTTATATTTTCACTTAGACTGTCCCTAAATGTAGGGTGTTTGCCAATTCACTGAGCTTAGCGGTTAATTGAAGGGACACCAGGATAAATGTCTTGCCAAAATCTAATTTTAAGAAATGCTGGGGAATTGGTAATCTGTTCTGGGCCTCTGAAACTCCCAAGATAATCAACAGCAGATCTGGGTCAAACAGAGTGTCGAGGATGTCCAAGAGTATCCCTATGTTTCTTGACCAGTAGCTGGACAGGTTAAAGCACAGACTAGAACAGTGTGTTCTTTGTAAACAAAAAGCTAATTTCTCTCAAAGTTGGTGTAGGAGCCATTTCTAATGTTTTGTATGATATATTATTATTATACTTATGTTCCTGCTTTTATCTACGAACATACCTTCTAATTTGGCACATGTCTGACTCATCCACTTTGATTAATCGGGCTACTGATTATATATGGCTGACAGGTGAGATGCCGGGGAGAACTAGTGTGCCGGGGAGCATGAATAGTTTTCAACCAAACAACCACACATGTAAATCTACACACTCAGACTTTTAGACACGTATGAGAAATGTATGTTTTTACTGTTGAAAGAGAAACAAATAAATAGACAAAAACTGATATTTGGATTCCTCCTTTTTGTTTGGACTGTATGTGTTGGATAAACAATTAATCTGTCAATTATTATTGTGATTAATCGATTAATCAAATAAAAACTTTACAGGATTAATGGCAAGTGTTCATACCACTGCTCAAAAAAATTAAGGGAACACTTAAATCAAACATCGAGTCTTGATAAACGAAAAATATTTAATATCAAAATCTTTACTGTCCATTGTGTAATTCGTTGAGAACAAAATGACACAACAGCGGTCAATGGAAACCAAAATTACCAACCGATTGAGGGCTGGATTCAAACTCACACCAAAAATCAAAGTAAACAATTTAAATCACAGGCTGCTCCAACTTGTGTGTATTTCATCACATGACTCAGTAGTATGTATGGCCCCCACGTGCCTGTATGCACTCCTGACAACGTCTGGGCATGCTCCTGATGAGACGGCGGATGGTGTCCTGGGTGTGGCGCTACTTGGCTGCGTCAGACGCACCGCTACATAATTTCCCAGAGGTTCTCAATTGGATTCAGGTCTGGGGAACATGAGGGCCAGTCAATTGCATCAATCCTTTCGTCATCCAGGAACTGCCTACACACTCTGGCCACATGTGACCAGGCATTGTCCTGCAGCAGGAGGAACCCAGAGCCCACTGCACCAGCGTAAGGTCTGATGATGGGTCTGAGGATTTTATCCCGATACTAAGTCTACACAATTAATCAAAATATAATCAAAATTGCGTTTTTGACATATGCAATATGCAAATAGCCAACTTACATGATATTCAGCTCCAAAAAAGTTGAATGATAAACGCTTCACTCGAGGCAACGGGCATGCGTCGTACGTCCGTAATTGTTTTTCTTGAGGGTGCTGTAGGTATTTTTGTAGATACCTTAAATACCTGGACTAATTTTGTTTAAAAACTTGATGGTTTTTCAATGTTAGTTTGAGTTAACACGGCCGATTACAGAATCACTACTCTGTCTCATTAAAGATCTAGACCATTTTTCAAATATATCTGGATTAAAACCCAACTATGAAAAGTGCACCATATTATGCATTGGATCATTAAAGTATACTCCTTTCAGACGTCCATGTAAACTTCCAATCAAATGGACCGATGGGGAATGGTAAGCCAGATAAAATAAACCTAAAATATTTATATAATGAATATGAAATGGGTAGGGTCAAACAAATAAACATCAGAGCATTGAATCAGTCAATTAAAGCTTCATTTTTACCAAAACTATATCTGAATTCAAACTGGTTCTCAAGTAGACTAATAAGACAGGCCCATCCCATGTTTAAAGACGGGCTCTTTCCCTTGCTGCAGATTAAAGTGTGCCACTTTAAACTGATAGACAATGGTACATTATTTGAAACATCGACCTTCATGAAGGAATCTTTGCAAAGCTGGTTACAATTCCAATTCCAACCCTCTGAACAGCTTGAATAAATCTTACACTAAATTATATGGCTAAACTCAAATATATTAATTGAAAATAAACCAATTTTCATTGAAAAAATTTACAAGAAGGGTATCTTGTTTTTTAAAGACATCACGAACAAAGAAACTTATCACTCATGAGCAACTCAAACAAGCATATGGTGAAACATGCTCACTTCAGAGGTATAATCCACTCATTGCAGCCATAACAGTCAAATGGAGAAAGAAAATTAAATCTCTAGAAAGCAATGAATCTCCTGGTCGCCCATCAATTAAAGATCATGCATGAATAAACTGGACTAACATAAATCATAGAATGTATCTCTTCCATCTTGCTACAAAAAGTCTGACTGCGGCACCTTACAGTATTCAAAACATTTGGGAAAATCTTTTTGGTATTCCAATCCCATGGCACCAAGTGTATGGACTAGTATATAAAACAACTATTGATGTGTCTCTGAGAACCTTTCAGTTTAAATTGGTGTACAGAATTCTGGCCACCAAAAAATTGCTTAGATTATGGGGAATTGAGCAGTCGCTGGTGTGCAGACTATGTCAGGATAAAACAGAAACAATAGATAATCTATTTTGGTACTGTCCTATAGTGGCACAAGTCTGGATTCAAGTTCAAGGTTGGTTATTGTGTCATAGAGTCACCTTGGAAGTTAGTTTACAGAGAGTCATATTGGGTGACCTGAGAGACAAAGTTCAATCAATTGAAAACAAGATTCTTCTCCTTGGTAAAACATTCATTTTCAAGACCGCATCGGTAGAAGCCTTGAGCCTCGATAGATTCACATATGCTGTAAAGAATCATAGTAAGACCGATAAATATATTGCTGCTGGTAATGAAACAATGTTAGTCTACTGGGAAAGATGGTTGCCTCTTTGGAATCTAGAGGGATGGAACTAATTAATTATTAGAATAAAATTAGTGTGTGTTTTTGGGCTGTCATAGTATCTTTCCCAGTAGACTAACATTCATTTTCAAGACCGCCTCGGTGGACGCCTTGAGCCTCGACAGGTTCAAATATGTTGTAAAGAATCATAGATGGTTGCCTCTTTGGAATCTAGAGGGAAGGAACTAATGAATTATTAGAATAAAATTAGTGTGTGTATTAGGGCTGTCACAATATCAGATTTTCACTACATGATTATCGTAGCCAAAAGAATTCACAGTAACGATATTATTGCGGTATCTATAGAAAATTTAAAGAAAAAAATGCTATCGGTCAAATTCACCTTCAACTTTGCTTAATGTGGGGTTTTTTTCTCTTTTTTGGCAAATGATTTACACTCAAAATACGAATGTATGGAGGTGGAGAGAGTCTGTAACCATAACTGTACAAATAAAAAAATAAAAGCGTACAAAAAGAACAATTACACTTAATGGACAGTGAAAGGCAACCAGATGAACTGATAAACAAAAGATCCACAAGGCCTAACACCAAGAGGAGTTTTGGAAAAATACAAAACACTTTCGCCTAGTGAATAGGCTACGAAAATGCATTAATTCAAACGCTAGTGTATAGGTCCAGACTCGTAGTTCAAGCACATGCATTGTTTGTCCATGAACAAGCTATGGAAAAACCGAGAGGAGATTTTGAAAAAATACGTCCTTTTTTCCATGTGAATTGGCTACAAAACGGCGCATCTTTGTGGATTTCTCCCGGGGGTTCTAGTAGCGAGTTGATTTCAACGCCAGTGCATAGGTCCAGTCTCCTTGTTCAAGCACATGCATCGTTTGTCTATAAGTGACATGAATAAGGTATCGAAAAACCAAGAGGGGTTTTTGGAAAAACACAATTTCAGTTTCGCCTAGTGAATACGATATTATCATATGTGTATTATTAACATGATATCAATATTTAATTTTTTAAATATCACAGTTATCGTCAAAACCGGTATATTGTGAGGCCCCTAGTGTGTATAAATAAGTGTATATGTGTACAGGTATGTATGAATGTAAGTATGTATTTGTGAATAAAAATTATGGATTAATCCCATTGAGATTCTGGTAATCTCGGGAAGATAAATCTATTCATTATACAAATGTGTCTGAAGAGGCAACATGTTTTTTTGTTGCACACCAAGTTTTTGTAGTTCGGTGGCGGTTTTGGCTCGTGCTCTGGGGGACTTCAGATGCTGCGGCATGTGGGTTGTGCACCTTTTTTTATTGTAACACATGATAAAACTGCTGTGTGCTACGGGCTGCTCGAGAAGTACTCCTGCAACATATATTACATCCTCTAATCCTCCCCGATATGTGACCTGAAGTGTGGCCAGTGAAGAGGGCTGGTTAGCCAATGACGGGTAAGATCCCAACTGTGATATCGGGACAACCTAAGACAGGCACAGTCATGCATCTGGTCAAAATCCACAATATACATACCCGAGGTACATGGGTACGCATAGGCGGAAATCCCGGGGGGGACATGACCCCCCCCAACCTGGGGAAAACTATGATTTGTCCCCCCCAATTTATAAATGTAAAAATAACTAGGTAATTTCACTAATAGTAATAAGACGCAATGAAAGCACTTGTGCTGAATATAGACACTTAATAGACACTAAGTTTCAAAACATTGCGACACCCCCGCTCTTTGCCTCACAGTGGTTTGATACACTCACAGTGGTTTGATCCCCAGCACTCAGCAGTGGCACATTCTGCAGGTACGGTGGGAATGTGTGGGAATCTGACTGTCTGTTGTTGGTGGTTGACTTTCAGTAAGTAGTTCAAACAAAGGATATGTTACACATTTCTTTACTTCTACCACTCAATACAAAACAAACATTTCTAACCGTCACCAGGCTTCATTTTCTCTACATTGAAATACAGGTCACTCGTTATATTAGCTAGCAGTTAGCTGATGTTTGCTAGCAAGCTACAGTAACATCAATCAACTTTTGCAGCTGTTTGAATTCGAGTCAGAGAAGCTTGCAGTGCAGTGTCTGTAGTGTTCCTTAGCTGTCAAGGTGACAGTGTTCATGTCTACCATCTGAAAAGCACTCAGTGCACATAACTAATGTGAGGCTAATCCAGTAAATTTGTTTTATGTTGGTAGGGTTCACACACAAAAGCTCAATTTGCAGAGCTACAGTAGCAAGCAAACCGATGGTGCAAACTAAAATAGTATTACAGCACTACTTTTGGTGTCCCCCTCAAAAATTGCTCTTGAGAAAATGTTATGTAATTGTCCCCTCCAAACTTGATATCAGATTTTCGCCCCTGTGTGTACGTAACCCAGAAACGGTATCTGTGCTGAACAAATAGCACAATGACTAGACCAAGAACATGTGGTGCTTTCCAGGTCCGGGGAGGTTGTCGAGTGTCACTCAGACAAATGCACTGGATTTCCAACTGCACACACTGTTACATTCTCACTCGAGACCGGTGCACCAACCCACGTGCCAATTGTTTTTGTGGTTTTCCTTGAACTTGGGCCCTCACATCTCCCGGATATAAAAGCAATGGATGACCCACCGCTTACATAGAATTGTGTTTGTCTGTCTGTATTTTGTGTCTTTCTTTATGGTGAATGAGTATGAAATTATGCATTAGAAAAAGAAAAAAAAGGGGAAAAAGAGGCGGTGCAGAAATGATGCTATTAATGACAGTATTCACCATTGACTTGGTTGACATTTAATTACTGATCTGCAAAAAAAAAAAAAACCTGCAACTGCTAGCGAAGACGTCTGCTTCAAGTTAGTGAGTGGCACCAAGATATTGTCCCACATACACAACAGCATGGTTATTAAATGTTTCGGCTTCAACGTCGGTACCTACAAACAAACTTAATATAGGAGAAAATAGACCTCAAGGGTTGAGAAATTTTGCCTAACCAGCTATGGCAACGGCACAAACATAGCAAGCGCTGCAAACACCAATGCATTAAATGAGCAGTTAAACAAATAGTTAGACACAGGCTGCACCTTCAAATTGGTAATAAGTGTAAAATAGAAAACACGGAACTTTAACTTGATTTTTATTCACTTTAATAGCACATTATGCAGGCTATGATCTCTATTTTTAAGTGAGATTATCTACCTGTTTACACCCATGTTTGAAAATCACAAATAATAACTGTAATTGCAATATTTGTCAAAGAAATCACAATTCAATATTTTATCCAAATCGTGCAGCCCTACCTTGATGGTACTGTTGGCTAGCACGTGGAGATCTGTGCGACCCTCCTTGGATATGCCTCCCCAGACCATCACTGACCCATTGCCAAACTGGTCATGCTGGATGATGTTGCAGGCAGCATAACTTTCACCACAGCGTCTCCAGACTCTTTCATGTCTGTCACATGTGCTCAGTGTGAACCTGCTCTCATCTGTGAAGAGAACAGGGCACCAATGGCAGACCTGCCAATTCTGGTGATCTCGGGCAAATGCCAATTGAGCTGTACGGTGCTGGGCTGTGAGCACAGGTCCCACTATATGATGTCGGGCCCTCATGCCACCCTCACAGTTTGGTCAGAAACATGCACACCAGTAGCCCGCTGGAGTTCATTTTGTATGGCTCGGGCAGTGCTCCTCCTGTTCCTCCTCGCACAAAGGAGCAGAGACTGGTCCTGCTACTGGGTTGATGCCCTTCTACGGTCCTGTCCAGCTTTACTCGTTTAACAGCCCGTGTCCTGGTATCTCCTTCATGCTCTTGAGACTACTGGGAGAGACAGCAAACCTTCTTGCGACGGCATGTATGGATGTGCCATCCCGGAGGAGCTGGACTACCTGTGCAACCTGAATGAGCTGCAGGTACCGCCACATGCTACCAGTAGTGACAAGGACACTAGCAAAATCCAAAACTTGAGAATAATCAGTCAGGAAGGATAAGGAGAGAGCAATTGTCTGTGGCCACCACCTGCAAAACCATTCCCATTTTCAGGGTTGTCTTGCTGTTGCCTCTCCAATGCACCTGTTGTCACTTTCATTTGCACTAAAACTGGTGACATTGATTCACAATCGCTTATGCTTCCTAACTGAACGATTGATATCCCTGAAGTTTAACTGACTTGGTGTTATACTGTGATGATTACGTGTTCCCTTAATTTTTTTGAGCAGTGTATATTATATATTAAATTTCCCTCATCTTGCACAATGCTTTCTTTAAAACAACCTAAGATAGCAGTTATAAAACACAGAAAATGTGCAAAAGATTGTATGAAATAGTATGCTAATATACCACTGAATAGTACAGAATGTGTGTTGGAATTCACCCAGAATTGCAGTAAGGAGGAATAAGGGAAGGTAAGACATTGCTGAGAATCTTATAACAGGTAGCTTTAAAAAATAGCTTGGTAGTACACACTATTTAAAAAATAGTAAACAGACAACTTCCGTATATTTCAATACATTGGGTTTGACTAGGGCAGCATTTAGCTCAAGGTTTCTATGACACTCATGGCATGTTCCATCACAGCTGGGGAACCCGTAGCATGCTCAACTGTAAACCAACTCCTCAAGCACCAGTAGCCAGCCGGTTTAGAGGTGCTACTGTGAAAGCTACATTAATGAATGCACAACTCAATGTATTCAAGAAGTTATTTACTTAAACATTTATGGTCCCTATACATGATCAACAGTCAGCACCTTGATCTTCATTAGGGTGGGTTTAAATGCTTGCTCCATAGCAAATAAATGGCAAAGCCGAAGGAAACCGCATTTGACGCTGATCATGTATAGGGGGCTTTAGCTACTCATCTGTAAACAAACTCCATGTGCACAAGTAGCCTACTGGATGGGTGGTGCTACAGTAACTGTTTTGCTCCGATCGCCCCACATGGTCCTCAAACGAGCGATCCTCTGAACACAATTCACATACATTGCATCATTACCATTGCCCGTCGAAAGCCACGGAACCTGCAGAGAATAGAAAAAAATACTTAAAGGTCTCAGAGCAGGGCCATGCACAGACCTTTCAAGAGGCATGTGCTGAAATTGAAAAAATGAACAAAAGATGGACGCTTGCCCGTTGGTGTGCGTGACGCATGTCATAGAGATGGATGGGCATATATCAACTGGAAAGGGCACTATATAACAAAGAGCCTTCACTGAACATATGCCTGTCTTAGTGCAAGTTACCAAACCGATTGGAATGCTATCAGTGCCAACCTTGGCGCTAACTGACTAACCATTACTGTTACTGTGCTGATGTTAGTGGGCTAACCATAAGATATTATACAATTTGTGAGAGCCATTCCTACCTCCATCTCATAATTATTGTTTTGTGAATAACAATGATAATCTCGTTATCATGGCCCCTGTCAGTGGGTGGGATATATTAGGCAGCAAGTGAACATTCTGTCCTCAAAGTTGATGTGTTAGAAGCAGGAAAATGGGCAAGCGTAAAGATCTGAGCAACTTTGACAAGGGCCAAATTGTGATTCCTAGACAACTGGGTCAGAGCATCTCCAAAACTGCAGCCCTTGTGGGGTGTTCCCGGTCTGCAGTGGTCAGTACCTATCAAAAGTGGTCCAAGGAAGGAAAAGCAGTGAACTGGCGAGAGGGTTATGGGTGGCCAAGGCTCATTGATGCGCACGTGGGGAGCGAAGGCTGGCCCGTGTGGTCCGATCCAACAGAAAAGCTACAGTAGCTCAAATTGCTGAAAAGGTTAATGCCGGTACTGATAGAAAGGTGTCAGAACACAGAGTGCATCTCAGTTTGTTGGGTATGGGGTTGCGTAGACGCAGACCGGTCAAGGTGCCCATGCTGACCCCTGTCCACTGCCGAAAGCGCCTACAATGAGCATGTGAGCATCAGAACTGGACCACGGAGCAATGGAAGAAGGTGACCTGGTCTGATCAATCACATTTTCTTTTACATCACGTGGATGGCCGGGTGCATGTGCGTCACTTACCTGGAGAACACATGGCACCAGGATGCACTATGGGAAGGAGGCAAGTCAGCGGAGGCAGTGTGATGCTTTGGGCAATGTTCTGCTGGGAAACCTTGTGTCCTGCCATTCATGTGGATGTTACTTTGACACGTACCACCTACCTGAGCATTGTTGCAGACCATGTGCACCCTTTCATGGCAACGGTATTCCCTGATGGCATTGGCCTCTTTCAGCAGGATAATGCGCCCTGCCACAAAGCAAAAATGGTTCAGGAATGGTTTTAGGAACACAACAACGAGTTCATGTTGTTGACTTGGCCTCCAAATTCCCCAGATCTCAATCCATTCGAGCATATGGGATGTGCTGGACAAACAGGTCCGATCCATGGAGGCCCCACCTCACAGTTAACAGGATTTAAAGGATCTGCTGCTAACGTCTTGGTGCCAGATACCACAGCACACCTTCAGAGGTCTAGTGGAGTCCATGCCTCGATCGGTCAGGGGGACCTACACAATATTCCTAATATATCCCACCCACTGACAGGGGCCATGATAACGAGATTATCAGTGTTATTCACTTCACCTGTCAGCCATGTTATGGCTGATTGGTGTATAAAACCAATATGTACACAAACAACCTTACAAATTCTGAGAATCGGTGTTAGGTACACCTATT
This sequence comes from Esox masquinongy, assembly GCA_016801175.1. Taxonomy (NCBI): domain Eukaryota; kingdom Metazoa; phylum Chordata; class Actinopteri; order Esociformes; family Esocidae; genus Esox; species Esox masquinongy. The sequence goes on along the minus strand of JACXGI010009936.1, from coordinate 7,642 downwards.
AAGTATCAAGCAGGACAAATGATTGCCTCCAGAACAGCATGAATTCTTTGCAGCATCCATTCAACAAGGCGCTGGAAACATTCCTTATGGTCCATGCAGATTCAATAGATTTTTCAGTCACACATTCATGCTCCCCTTCCACCTCACCCAACAGTTGCTTCCTCATCTTCCCTTACCGAACAATACTGGAATAATATTAGCTAGTTTAGGGTGGGGAGACAGTACTGCAAGTGTCTACAGCCAGAATAAGGAAACCATACATCAATGCAATCAGATGGACAGACCAATTAGAAAGTTTAAATGGGCAACATGTCAAGCACTCATAATTTTGTAAAAAAAAAGTATTTAAAACATTGACTTAAAACATTAACTGCACATGAGTTCTAGGTCAATGCTGTCATCTCTCCCATCTCTTAAATCCTTCTCCCTGTCCTCTTTCATCCCGGCCGGCATGCCCATCCCTCCTGCTCTGTGGTTAGGTGATTCACAAGCGAGCTCACAGGACTGGGCTGCAGGCAGTTGAGTGAAAATTCAAGGAAAAAAAATCAGAATGAACTAGCCTCCTTACAATCCCTACTTGCTACCTTCTCTTCCTCCTTATCTGCTATGAAAGCCACCTTTTAATCACTCGAAATTCCTTGCTTCATCCTCTTACCCCAGGAAACTCTCTCCCAACTTCCTCACTTCTTAACTCTCCATATCCTCCCCATCTTTCCTCTCTGCAGATGACTTTGACATCCACTTTCAAAAGAAGGTTGACAATATCCGCTCCTCATTCACTCAGCCTTGCCTACTGGTTGCTCACATGCCAAACATGGCCATGCATTAACCACTTTTATTTCTAAAACACGATGACCTCTGTGACCTGTATACCCTATAGTAGACTTATCTCTGGACATCTCAAACACAAAAGATGTATGAATTCAGACAAAATATTTCCTATTAGAGAAGTGAAAAAATACTTTACCCTGTTTTAGAAAAGAACAGAGGAGCTCAAGTGAGACCAGTCTAGCGCACAATGCCACCGAAGGTTGGAACTCCATTCTTACTTAATTCCTTCAGACAACAAGGGTATGTACTTCCATCTCTCTTAGATCTGCATAAGTGTTGGCATGCTGTAACAACACCTTTGCTGTTTGGCTTTCACAGCCCTATTTCGATGCTAATAAAACATGATTAATAAGTGTTATTTATCTAAGATTCAATTAACCATGGAGACATTCGTTAGAGGTAATTTTCGGTGTCTTTGTTCTGTTTTTTAAAAATTGGAAGTGCGCATGATGGGGATGTTAATGATTAATCGAAGATCGAATAATTGTCGATAAGAATTTGATCAATGGCCATTTATTTGATCGACATAGGCAATTTCAGTTTAGTATTACTATGAAACTACTGTAGTTGGGGGAAACCCTCTGCATAATCTAGTCTATAATCTACATCTATTGGTATAAACCAATCAAAGATTAAGCAGACAAAAATAAGTGTTGCTTGTGATCATTTTGATTTAAAAAAAATGATCACAAGCAACACTTGTGATCATGTTCACTGCAAATACTGTGTTAGAATAACACAAATACTACGCCGATGTATTACTTGACACACATCCGATCGCCTTGGCTAGAGGTTCGTCCTCAAACATTACATCGATGCTCGCTAGAAATAACTGTAATCAACAACAGGCAGTGGATAACACAAGAGATTTGCCAGGTAACAGAGAAAGTATGACGCCAATAAATATTATTGACCGTGAAGGTTTTTTGCGGTTAATGAATCAGGTGGAACCAGAATAGCATTCCATTGCAGGAAAACTTCACCCAAGAAATATCTGTACAGTTGGTAAACAATATAATAGCTAGAATACAGTGTGCTTGTTCAGCAGATGCGTAAGATGAACGAAAAGGTGTATTTAAAATATTTTAGCATGTCGGCTAATCGTTTCAACGATCTTCTGCATCGCTTGAAACCCTTTATTACACATCAAGCCACCCACTCCACGCAATCCTGCTTCAGGGGACAGTTGCTATCCCAGGTTAGGGCATTAAATCAAATCAAGTAGAATTGTTAACTAATTGTGGGATTTGACCGTTTACTGTAGCTTTAAATGTAGCAGCATTCACGTCTCCATAGACACATTATAACTTTCAATGTAAATTTCTCCAAAATGCTACAGTAAGTTTTAAGTGTAGCAGCACTGGAGTCGCCATAGAGATGCATTATACCTTTAAATGTGAATTTCTCTGAAATCCTACAGTTAAATTGCTCTATATGTCATGGACACATAGTGTGCAACTACCTTAACTCAAATCAATAAGAATTGTTAACTAATTATGGGCATTGAGCCTGTAATGTATCTTTAAGTGTGCCAGCATCCACGTCTCAATAGAGATGCACTATACCTTTAAATATGAATTTCTTCAAATTGCTACAGTACAGTAAAATTGCTCTGTATGTGGAGTACACAGAGGGGACCTACCTTAACTCAAATCTAGTAGAACTGTTAACTAATTATGGGAATTGAGCGGTTACTGTAGCTTTAAGTGTAGCAGCATTCAAGTTGCCATAGAGAAGCATTATAAATTTCAATGTTAATTTCTCCAAAATGCTACAGTAATATTGCTCTTCATGTGGTGTTCTTATTGAGGGGACCTACCTTAACTCAAATAAAGTGGACTCATTAACTAATTATGGGAATTGAGCCTGTAATGTAGCTTTAAGTGTGACAACATCCATGTCTCCATAGAGATGCACTTTACCTATAATGCAAATCTCTCAACAATAATACAGTAAGGATTCTTTATATGTGGTGTACATATAGAGGGGACCTACCTTAACTCAAATTTAGTAGAATCATCAACTACTTGCGGGAATTGAGCCTGTAATGTAGCTTTAAGTGCGGCAGCATTATCATCTCCACAGAGATTCATTATATATTTAAATATTAATTCATAAAGTCATAGAGTGAAATGTCGCTCTATGCGTTGTGTTGTGTCAATAGAGGAGATCTGACTGAAGACAAATAAAGTGAAATTATTGACTAATAGTTAAAAATAAGTCTGCGGTTTAGCATCAAATAATAGTAATGTAGTTGAATCCCCAATAGGATATTCATATTTCTTCTCAAAAGATGTCCGGATCAAATGTATAAACACTGAAACATTTTCTTATTGCATCGCATCTTCAGAAATGTTTAATGCCATAATGTATCTCGAAATACTAAATATTCAACCGACTGGGCAAGACACACGTTTGTCTTGCGACTCACGGTGCATTTACACTATTCGCGAAATTTCGCAAAGCCAACGCTAGCATCGCCCAGAGTGCTTCGCCTGTAGCATACTTTTGGGTTTGTCTTTGGGCGAACTAGCGTCATAACAGCAGGCAAGCTGTGTATTAAGGTTTGAGAATAGCACATTTGTATGAAGGAACGTCAGATTATTACAATGGTTAAAATTGGAATAGAAACGTATTTTAATACATTTTTACATTTTATATATCTCTACTCAATTCATATGCCTCATTGATGTAATTCTTACAACCTGCAATGCTAGCTAGCAAACCAGCTTGCTAGAATTAGCTAGCCACCAGTCAGCTAAGGCATCTAATACTGACACCAGAAGCACCAACTATCTCGGCCACCTGTCTCCACACTGCATTTTCTTTTGTTTGCGTCTCTGTAGACAAATAGCATGCAATCTTACAGCTCAGTGAATCCCATCACTGCTACTAAAAGTCATCCATCTTTTTAAAAAGGACCGCAAAAGTTTAATTCTGTTTAAGTTCTTTTAATTGTACTGAGAGCATTTCACAACCACCTATGCAAAATGCCGTGATTGGTCAGTCCCTAGTGATAGGCGCGAGTGATTTGCATAAAATTGGAAAATCTGAACTTTTTCTTCGCCTTTCACGGATCCCACACATCGCCCCACAAGCCACTCGCTCACCACACTTCCTTTCATTGAAATGAATTGAGCCATCGCCTCCATCGCGAATAGTGTGAAGGCACCGTCAGACTGCTTTCAGAGCACTCCGTGGTATAGAGTAATCGTACAGCCGCGCACACAAATTTTATGAACAGCTAGTTTGACAGAGTATTTTCAAGAGCCGGCTAGGTTGACCGCAGTATTTAAATGCAGAAGGCACAGGCCTACTCATCCGAAAATCAGAGTCCGATTGATTTTTTAGTTCTTTTTAAATACAGGCCTAGGTTTAAAATTATTTATTTTTCATTGATATTTTGACTATTTCTGTTTTAAAATACACTGTTTCCATTTTTAATCCAGCAAGTAGGTATAAGAATGTTGCGCTCGTTTTCAGATTTTTCGTCATAGACGGAGATTTTTCGTCATAGACAATTTTTTAAATAAGATTAATCGATTGATTGATCTTTTACAATGTCGACTGTCGATTAAATAAAAGCCTTACAATTTGCAACCCTAGAGCATGACAAATCTAAAATCAGTTTACCGCATTATGAAACCCTGTGTTGGTTCAAAGACACCCACCGTATCATATTTTAAAATGATGTCAGCGCGTTCCTCTGCAATCAACGTCTCAATGTCTTTCTTCATGTCAACACCTGAAAGGGAAAATGAAAAACAATGTGTAATTGGAAATTATCGTCATTGTACATGATGCTAGTAAGCCAATTCTACATGTTACACATCGATCTCTATAAAGCAGAATAGATGTTTTAATTAATTCGCTAAGATGTTTTAATTATTTCAATTAATTTACTATTGTAGAACTACATAAGCCTGAGCACTGCCTGTAGCGTTCCTTTGCCACAGTTTCTACAGAACTCTGACCAGGCCAGACTCTGTCTGCTTTTCAGCTCAATATTGACACTGTAATAATATGGCTGAATGCAACTCATGCCTTTAGTGGGACAGTTTTCAAAAAATGGTCGATCACTATGAGTCTATTGAATAAGAAAAAGAAAAGTATAGTAAAAACAGTAGATTTTAATACCTGAATGCAATAAAGAATTGACTTAAGAAGCAGAACACTATGGAGACGGACGGATTGTTTGAGGATATTAGTGTCTGTCGGTTGAGTGCATCAGTAATATAAATCCCCTGGGAACCAAGAGTCATGCCATTGTGCAGATGAAAATGCCTGCTAACCCCCACCTCCCTCCTGCTTCCCCCTCTTCTCTCTGAACCCACCTACACAGGAATCTGCAGACAAACTCTGTATGAGAGAATTCTAAAGGACAATGTCAGGTCATCTGTGTTTGACATAACCCTGGGTCATGCAGCAAGACAAAAATCCAAAATACACAACTTTACACTGTAAAGAGAAGTTTATGGTCAATAACCCACAAATGCTGCCAAGTTAAAGCAAATCTCCATGGATGAGTGGGCTAACCTAAGGGCTGAGAACCTAAGGTCAGAGGCAGCCAACTATTGGGTAGGGGCCGGTGTTGGCTCCGGCCAATTGCATTGCAAATAAGGGCCAGGTGTAACTTGAGAGTAAGGCCACTCATGGGCTCCAAAGCCCTGAGATGCCAAAAATGGGTGTCAGACCGGCACCTGACCAGTGGCCTAAGAGGGAGACACACAGGTCTAACTGTTGGGGCTGTTGGTGCTGGTTAAGGCTCAGGACAGCAAGCCCCACCAGATTGAAAGATAATAAGGACCACAGCTCTTTGGGCAGGCGGAAACCACAAGAAAAATGGACAGACCCTCCAAGTGGACTCTGTCCAGGTTGGGCTGGATGAGATCTATAGTTGAGGATAATAGCCAATGGTGCATGAACATGTCCACCCCCGGAGGGAGCTCTCACATCTCCCATGATGAAACATCGGCATATGTCCTCACAAGACAACAACATCGACTTAAACCATGCTGAACCTGTCCCAGATCAGCAAAAATTACTAAGAGAACTCCCCATTCCAAAGCATCCCCATCAAGAGATCTGTGCCTAGGTAAATGAACCCGCAGAGATTAACTGCACTGCACATGATTGCTTGTGCCACCGTCAACATAGACGGAGGAGCGCGTCAGACCATGTCTGTTGACACTCTCCACTGCTAGCCTGTTATCAGTACTGACCAAACACCATCCCTGTCATCTTTATGTGGTTCTTTCACCTTTATGCCACTGTCCCTGGCCTGTGGCCTTTGTTGAGTTTGGCTTGTGTGACAGATGGCAAGGCAACCTACCCATTGGGGCCCATTTATCCTGTTGCCGCTCTTTTTTGGGTGGGTTGCCTAGGCCACTCAAGCCAATAGTCTGCCTCTCTGGCTTATGTACTGTGTATTGTCCCCATAGTGACACCGAAGTGACCGAGTGAAAGTGAAACTTTGGGTATGTCTACACCCTTTGTTCCCTGAGGGAGAAAATGAGGTTGAAGGAATAGTTTGTCCAAAATTCATCTTTTTCTCTAAGTCCACTTACCAAACGATATTCCTGAAGACTAATTTTTGTTATTTTTTCAAACAATCCATTATTCAGCTTTGTCCCAGTCTGTAATTAGCGTTATTAGCATTGTCCAAATTCATGAATGGAAATGGTTCGTACCGCTATCGCAAAGCTGCATTGCAAGCGGAAAACTACTGCAAAACATTCCAAACAAAGACAAGTAGTGTTGCTTACCTCAAAGAACATGACAATGTTGTATTCGTCAAAATAAAATTTTACATTTCGCGATATAATTCTCATTGCATATAAACGGGTCCTTCCTGTGTTTACCAGTCAGTTTTATTCACAACTGTATCAATCCACGTTCTTTCGGGATGAGTAAGGGTATACATCACAGTAAACAAAAGTAAGTAGTCGCTAGCTAGAAAGCAAGTTACCCATTTCGTCTTTGATATTCAAATCAGACAGTCAAACTTTATTTGCTTGAGAGAGAGAGGAATATATATATACATACATACATATACACTATATGTATTTTTATATATATATATATATATATATATATATATATATATATACACTATATATATATATATATATATATATATATATATATATAAAAAGATTTATTTCAGTAATTCCATTCAAAAAGTGAAACTTGGATATTATATTCATTCATTACACACAGACTGATATATTTCAAATGTTTATTTCATTTAATTGTGATGATTAAAACTGACAACTAATGAAAATCCCAAATTCAGTATCTCAGAAAATTAGAATATTACTTATGACCAATACAAAAAAAGGATTTTTAGAAATGTTGGCCAACTGAAAAGTATGAACATGAAAAGTATGAGCATGTACAGCACTCATTACTTAGTTGGGGCTCCTTTTGCCTGAATTACTGCAGCAATGCGGAGTGGCATGGAGTCGATCAGTCTGTGGAACTGCTCAGGTGTTATGAGAGCCCAGGTTGCTCTGAAAGTTGCCTTCAGCTCATCTGCATTGTTGGGTCTGGCGTATCGCATCTTCCTCTTCACAATACCCCATAGATTTTCTATAGGGTTGAGGTCAAGCAAGTTTGCTGGCCAATTAAGAACAGGGATACCATGGTCCTTAAACCAGGTACTGGTAGCTTTGGCACTGTGTGCAGGTGCCAAGTCCTGTTGGAAAATGAAATCTGCATCTCCATAAAGTTGGTCAGCAGCAGGAAGCATGAAAACTTCCTGGTAGACGGCTGCGTTGACCTTGGACCTCAGAAAACACAGTGGACCAAC
>JACXGI010009935.1:5129-29050 GCA_016801175.1 Esox masquinongy | reverse complement strand
TGAATTGCTGACGGGGAGACAATTTCCGGGTCCGGGAGCGGGCCCTAAGGTTCCAGAGGGGCAACAGCGTCCATTGGAGCACAGAGTGTATTTTAACGAACTCCAAGCTCTCGTTTCAGGTTTCTCTGACCAGGTGGGGGAGAGACAAGCAGCCAACGACGGGGGCAGACTTCCTCAGGCTGAGTGGGTTCTACTCAAGGTGATCAAGCGGAAGTGGTCCGAGCCCAGGTGGACAGGTCCATACCAGGTGGTCGAGAGGACGTCCCACGCGGTCCGGCTGAAAGGCAAGGGAGAGACGTGGTACCATTGGAGCCAGTGTGCGCCAGCTGAAGAACCAGGTCGGACCCTCACAGAGATCGTGGACGACATCAACGGACCGGGCAGAATCCCAGTCTCGGCTGAGACTGACAACCAGACCCCAGCAGAAGGGGCAGAATAATCCCCTGGTCTGGAAGACCTCAGGGTAGTCCACCCCTGAGGCAGAAGAACGAAGGACGTCCGGCGGGACGAGCATCGGGACACACCTGAGAGAGACACTGCGACATAAAGGGTTAAGGACTCCAGGCTTAGAGGTTGCTACAGCCAGCAAAAAGATTGATAGTCTGCAGAAGATGGGGGTGTGGAGACAGTGTGGTGGCATTAAGAAACTTTTTATTAGGCTTGGCCATGCGCTTGATATCCACTGCTATTGAGCGGTCGGACGGACAACCCCCACTCCTCATGATGCTCCTCCTGGAAGAAGGAACGGAGGACGCGGCACCGACCGAGTGGAGCCAGTACGCCAAGGAAGTGATCTCTTAGCAGAGATCAAAAGGGGGAATTGTGGGGCAATAGCATTAAGATAACATACAATTATGCTAGAGGCTAAGTAAAACTAAGAAACATTGTACCTGCATTAGAGTAGGGGGTGACAGGATCCTTATCTCACTAGAATAGCTGGGAGCAAGAACAGACCGTTTGGTATTTGGTAGTAAATGGGCAGAATGCCAAATAAGGGAGAAGACGCTGGAGCTAGAAGTCGATTGATTGGAATAACAACAGGGAAACCCGAAGACGGCAGCTGCCATGAGAGATGTGTTAAACAACGTATATCTTACCCATATATGGTATGAACCGCTCCCTGAACCAGAAAAGCAGAAAAAAACGGGAAAATCTAGGGTAGGGGGCTCATGCTATAAGAACTGTGTGTGCTGTGATTGTGTCAGCCTCTGTTGGACTGAGTGCCACACTGTCTCCAGATATATCTGTATGGGGGAATAAAGAGAATTGCCGGCACTGCGATTTTGTCTCCTCTTAATCTCTTCTCATTAAACAACCCGGGGAAGTAATTTAGGTCGGTACTTCAACACTCCCCACCTGGTTTCCCCGGGCAGGGTCTCATCAGGTATAGCCTCAGTGGGAAAGGATTTTGTTTTGGGCCTTAAGTGGTTCCAGATTATTATGGGAGGGTGTGTTATGGCCCTCTCATTCCGTCTACCTCCACCTCTGTGTGTGTCTTTGTTTTTGTAGATTGGTGGCAGGCGGAGCTGATTGGGTCGTTAAGGTGACGAGTTGCCTGTGGGTTTGGAACTGACTAGAAAATGTCCCCATTCTTGGCTCTTTCCTCTACGAGAACCTTTCTGTTTTTTGATCAGTTCTATAATGGTTTTTATAAGAGAGAGCAAACTTTTTACACTCACTCATGCACCTCCAATACACTAATATGCCTTCTTTCACACTTCATAGTTTGTTTCTTTTGTATTGTCATACTTATTGTGACAGTACCACAACGCAACTTGAGACCTGGTAGTAGACCCACCCGGTGCTGGAGCGAGAGTAAACAGACACAATCACCGACACCTGGGCTTGATTATTCATAAGGTGGAGCTGGCTGGGATGGAGAAAGAGCCGCTGAAGCCGAACGAGGAGGTCAAGCGCTCTGATTAGAGAATCCTAAGAGACAACCAAACGCTGAGTATATTATTGAAAACTTCATCTTGTTTCCAATTTATATGCCTCTAGCTGAGAAGAATTTAAATTACCTGTTTATTGTGCTGAGAAAACCTATGTTTGTTATATTGAGTCACTATCATTTTTACCCTTTTTCAATAGATAAATATTTGTTTCAAAAAGAAAGGAACTTTCGTTAGATTTCTACCAACCCGCAGAACAAGAAAGACAGCAAAAAAGACAGGCCTTTCACATTAGTTATTTAATTAATGATTTTGTTACTCCTTAATCGTCAACATGTGGACTCCATTGTTTGTTGCAGTCTAACAGCCAGGTTGTGACAAGCTAACTGCATTTAATTTCCTAAGTAACTAGCTTTTTTCTAGTTCTTCTCTATATTATGTAATGATTGACTCCACACAATCGTCAGGTCCCAGTCGCAGAGCGAATGTGGATTTAATGAGAACCAAGGCAGGGGAAAAAGGGCAAAAATATTTTAGGCCTAGTCCACACATACATAGATATTTTTTAAAATGGAGGGTTTTTCTATGCGTTTTGGCCTTTTGTCCACAAGCAAACTGTATTTTAGGTCACTGAAAACGGACCTTTTGAAAAACTCCTTCCAGAGTGAAGAGATTTAGAATCTCCGTTTTCAATATTTACATGTAGATAGGGAAAACAGAGATTTTGGCTTGTAACGTCAGTGTGCACCGTTATATCCTTTGCTTGCATGAGGTGATTTTGTGTTTTGGCGGATGTAGCCAAAATAGTGCTGGTTTTAATCTTGCTAACAGGACTTTTTACATGTTTACATGTATATGTACAGTTACTCTCTCACTATATTGAGGAACAGAGGCATCAGAATGTGCTACGGAGGTCACTGCTACATCCAACACTCGCGAAGGAGCTGGATAACCTGTGCAACCTGAATGGATTGCAGCTAGAGATGGGCTGCTTGGCATTCACACTCGATACTGTTCTGATGCCAAATTAGTTTGGCATGCTCCTTGACAGTGCTTGGCAACATGTTTTTGAGTTATCATGTGGACAGAGATTTTTTTAAAACAGTGCTTGTATGGACTGGATTTTTTTAAGATGGAGAAAAAAACATGTTTTAAAAAATACCTGTGTGTGTAGACTAGGCCATAGAATCCCCCCAAAAAGGGGGCAAAGTCTTCTGAATAAAACACAAACGAGAGCAAGCAGGCAAATGTACATAAGGATGTAGGCAGAGAATCGTCAAGGCTGGTAAAAGGGTCTATACACAGGCAAATCTATTCAGAAAGTAATTCACATAGGGCTGGAAAACAAACAACAATACCTCACAATGGAGAAAAGCAAACATAGGACTAATACAGAGGGAGCTAACGAGACACTGGTGTAAACAAAAGGATAGGCTACGTCCAAAAACGAAGGAAAAAAAACGAACAGAACAGGCTACATTCAGAAACAAATGCAAAAACAGAACCTCACTCATGAGTCTTATGATGTCTCTGTCGCCATGGCAACAGTTCACAGTAACAGTTATGAGTTAAAGAATCATACGAAAACTACAATAAATATTTATATCAAGTTGTAAGAGGTGTATGGGTTTGTTATGGGTTGTGTATGAATTTTGTTTTGAATTTAGAATTTTGTTTTGATTAGCAATTTCACTAGCTTTGCTAGTATGTTCCCCAAGTACCATCATTGTCTGCTAGCTATAGCCTCAAAAAACTATTTTTTTTACATTTTTGTTTTCCTGGAAAGTGTCAAATCTTGCTATGTCTCTTAATGTCCGTAATTAACATTATAGGCATTGCAGGGACGCCCGCAGAAATCCAAGGACCCAGGACAGAATTTAATGTTTAGGACCCAAACCATGAGCCAAAAAATAAATAAATAGTAATGATATTACTGTCCCGGGCCCTTGGATTCCTGATATTATAAATCCCTTTATTTTCAACACAGGTAATTTATTATTATCTTTTCAATTCATAACCTGCTCCATCACAATCAGCCATTACTTTACTGCTACACATATTTTGACGTTGTCTTTCAGATTTTTCCTTCCATTTTTATGCTCCTAGTTTTGGTTGCATGCTGGCAATGTTTTAGCCAGATAGCTACTGTAGTTAGAAACATTTATGTTGGTTAAATTTGTACTAACTAAGTATGATTTTTTTCAGTAAAAATTTTTTTACAGCATTTTGCAATTACTCACCGGTCAGAAAGCGGTTCCGCACAAATGCCCGAGAGAATGATGTTCCGAATAAAAATATGAAACATGGAATTACCTGTTCCAAAAAAAGCCCTAACTCAGAGTTCAATGTTCTTCTTAGCCTTGCTAACGTTAGCTTAGGGATCCTGGTAGCTAGCTATATAGAGTTGGTCTAAGTCTTCTTTCACTTCTTTGTCGTTTTCGTAGTGTATGCTGTAGTAGACAAGGGAGGAATTCACAGTTAGTCGTTCAGGGGCCGTATTCACAAAACATTTTATCTTACCACTAGGAGGACTTCTAAACAGCACTAAAAGTTCCTAGTTAAGTTTCCTCTTAAAATCTATTAACAAAGCTGCTAAGACCAACTTTTACTAAAGAAAGGGAAGAAATCTTAAGCTAAGAGAAAGGGTGGGGTTGACCTGGTTGCTATGGATGATGTTGTGTTCCACAAACAAGTTTACTTACTATGCCCATAGTGATTGGCTGATACGGGAGGGGTCTCTGTCAGTGAATTCGTCATAGCAATACTGTAGATGGATGTGTCATGTTGCCATATTGAAATAAAGATAATTCAAATAAAAATGTAGGCAAAGTGTCACTGATTAAACATGAAACCAAGAATGATATGCTGACTAGTAAAGACAGTTCAGCTAATTGTCAGCCACTTACATGTCTGGCAGCTCTTAAAGATGCACCAACTACACCAGGTGGTCGAGCTGTGGCCATGAAGTTGGCTTTGTTTCTCTGTAGTTGGCGAACATCATGAGGAAACAAAATGATTTTTCTCACAATATGGGGTCTGTGGAGGGCATTTATTGTTTGATGTAATTTTCTACTGACAGATGACTGAGATATTATACGTAGTTCATCTGCGCTGCATAGCTGCATTTTCCCTGTGGCCAAGTAACGTAGAGTTGTCACTACCTTGATCTCCGATGTTATTGGGTTGTTTCTATTTGTTGGTGAAGTGACTGTATCCCTGATTAGCTCAACTATGATCATAATTCCCTCGTGATTAAGGCGATACCTTGTTAAAAGCTCAGTATCAATAAATGTTTCTAAAACGTCAACCTGATTATGAGGCAGATTGCAGGCAGCAGCCCTTTTAGGATTGTTTGTGATTTGGTCTTAGTGACTTAGGAGTCCTCTAGACTTCTCCTAACTTTTCACAGATTTAGGAGCTGGTTTTAGCTAAAACGCTTTGTGAAATACTTTTAGACCAAAACTTTAGGAGTCCAAAATTAGAACTGACACGCACATTTATTTTAAGAGTTACTCCTAAGTCAGGAGCTACTTTTATCCTTAAGATGTTTTGTGAATATGGCCCCTGATCTTTAGCTGCCATTATAGTTTCTTACAATAAGCAAACTAAGAATAAGCCAAGGAGGAAATAATAAGATTGGCTGGAAAGGGATTGCTGGAACAGAACTGGCTGGGAAATAGCGGCATGCTCCAAAAATTTTAAATTGACATTCCACTGGCACTGAACTTTTGTCGTTTTTACTGAACGCATCCTATTTAGTGCAGCTTTAACAAAGTTGTGTAGGCACTGTTGTTAGGGTATCACTGATTGTCTGTTGGTAGAACAAACCATTTTTACAGAAAAAGATTAAATCATAACTATGTATAAAAAAGAGCAAAGAGAAAAAACATGAATCCCTTTATCAATGCAATTCTACTGTTTAATAACTAACTTTCTCAATAGTACTGAATACTATCATTGACTGACTACTTAATAATTATATTTAAGCCAACCAAATGGGCCCCCCAGGCCTGGGCCCGGGACAACGTTCACGGTTGCCCCCCGTCAGCGTCACTGTAGCATCGTCCAAATTCATGAATGGAAACGGTGCGTATCACTATAGCAAAGCTGTGTTGCAAGCGGAAAACTACTCTAAAACACTCTAAACTTTCGACTAGTGAAGTTGTTTACCACAAAGAACATGTTGATGTTGTATTCCTCAAAATAAAGTTTTAATTTTCGCAATATAATTCTCATTTCAAATAAATGGGTACTTCTTGTGTTTACCGGTCAGTTTTGTTCACAATTGTATCAATCCACGCGTTCTTTCTGGAAGAATAAGTGTATACATCACAGTAAACAAAAGTTATTATTTGCTAGCTAGAAAGCAAGTTACCTATTTCTTTGATTATATTCACCTAGGACAGTCAAACTTTGCTTGACAGAGAAAGGAAAGTACATATATTATGTCTGACTCTGAATTCGACCAAGAACACTACTTTTCGGGGGATAGAGCCTTACTTGTTCTAACCAGAATACACAGAGGATGAATTGCTGAACTAGTGGCTTGGACAGCAGCTAAAGGGGGCCGATGGTGAACCCGTTCATCCCCAACCCTTGCCCATAATATCCGGAGGCAATTTGTACTTTATGTATTATAACATAGCAATCAGAAGAATTACTTACAATCTTACTTACTGTCTTGTCTCAACGGGTTGAACTGGGTCACTTGATGGAATTGCATTGGCCTTTGGTCTAAGTGAACATGGGTCACGGTCCTCTGCAGTGAAATGTTTCTCGCATACTCATATGTCTCGTTGGTGAAGTTGCTCCATTGATTCTCCCACAATATGACTCGGGAGAGGCAGAGGTATGGTCCCAGTTGCAGAGCAGGTAGAATTTATTTTCAACTTAACACCCAGGAGCAGGCAAACAGCATGGTCAGATGTAAACAGGCAGTCGATACACAGGAAATCCAGAAGTTCAAAGTATGTTTATCAAGTGCACCGAATAACACAGTCATCCTGCACAATGAAATTCTTGTGACATGGCATGCGACATCTACCTAGTAAGAATTAAGAAATATATAATGCAAAAATATAGCAATAATATACATAACAGGCTCAGGTGAATGTACAGACTAGGATGAGCTAAATCGTAAACACGGAAGGCATGCTTGAATAAAAAGAACGTTAGAAAGCTATCACAAACTCTTGAACGGACTTATTATTTCAGTGATTGGGATCTGGAGGATCTTGGGAACTGGAGGCTATATGTCGTCCTGGTGCTGTGGTTGAGCGATTGAACTGTGAACAGACCTTACAGATATGGCAACGAGTGAAACCTCAAGTCTCCTCTCCCACGTCCCTTGTACCTTTCGTGTGGCCACGGCAATTTCCACAATTACAAATATTATTCTGAAGTCCACCGACGAAAATCGGCCAGCTAGGCGAAGCAAACTATCTTCACATAGCTTGTTGAGTTTAAAGTTCATGCCCACCGCTATGACATCACTGCCGAAGAACAGAAGCTATGGTGGCTATAGGAAATAGTTCGCTAGTGCCAGTTGGAATTCACCCATTTCCACAGGTTGTTTAATCAGAATACAGTTTTAAAAAATCGATACT
This sequence comes from Esox masquinongy, assembly GCA_016801175.1. Taxonomy (NCBI): domain Eukaryota; kingdom Metazoa; phylum Chordata; class Actinopteri; order Esociformes; family Esocidae; genus Esox; species Esox masquinongy. The sequence continues at coordinate 21,552 of JACXGI010009935.1, read as the reverse complement.
AGCGCAATTACTAAATGTAGTGTTTTGGAGTTTTTTTCTGCATGCAATGCAGCTTTGTTTTAGTGGTATGCAGCGTTTCCATTCATTAATTTGGACAATGGTAGTAATGTTAATTACAGAGTGAGACAGAGCTGAATAAAGGAGCTGAATAATTTACAAAATGACTCTGTGCCTTCAGGAACAACTCAGGGTAAGTGGACTTTTACACAAACATGATTTTTGGACAAACTATCCCTTTATGTAAAGCAACATTTTGTTTGTATAGGAACACAGACAGATTTTACAGTTAGTGAGTGTTCAAATGGTGAGCCAGCCCTGTGGAAAGCAATACCTACCCAGCAAGCAACACACCAGCAGCCCACCGGTGGCCCACGGGCATTTTGACACTGCGGCCGCCAAGCTTTTCTGCAAAGTGTCTGGCCAGTGGGCGGCCAGCTGTTGGATGCTTTTTTTATAGCGCACACCATGGTCGGGCCACCAGTGGGCCATTCGCATTACATTGCCTTCCAACAATACCCTGATCAGTGGCTCATCCAGTGGCCTGATGTTGGCTAGCCACTTTTTTGCACTAAACCCAGCGGGATGCCTCATGCCCCAATATTAGGTTTTATTTATAATAATTTTGGTCATATCACAAATGACAATGTACTGAATTAAATCTAAACAATTTATTTTGAATAGTGCAAGTGCAAGACACATACAAAAAAATTTGCAATATACAGCAAGCATACAAAATAAACACATGCAAATTAACTGAATTAAATAAAAAAATCAAACAGTGCAAGATGCATGCAAAAAAACATGCAATATTAACCTGTCCAGCAACAAATATAGAAAAATCACAGTATTTGAATGTGACACAGTACAAAATAAACATAATACAATACTAAATAATCAAGGGCTGGAATCCAAGCGTTGTGGTGTTGTGCTGGAGCATTCATATTCACGGCAGGCCCCTTGTACCTCTGCGACGTCTTCTCCAACCTGCATGGACAGCTGCCCCTTTCAGGTACTTGGTGATCTGGTTCTGGACAGCCTCGTCAGTTGCATCCCAGGTGGAAGGATTCTCCCTTATTGCTCCTCTAATACAGTAATCAGATATTGTACTTAAATGGTCTGACATGATTTTGAGAAAAAGCCATCATAAATTAACCACAAGAATCTAATAGCCATGTTCAAAATAACTTTGAAGAATAGTCCTGAGGAAAGGGTCCTTTAAAGCTGGCCTTGTTCCCAGCTCCAGTCCAAGTGGTCAAGATGGCGAGAGAATTTGCAATGACGCACAGTAGCATCCGCCACACCATGTACTTCAGCTCCCTGCCAGCCTTAACAGCCAAACAGCGAACATACAGATAGAAGAATTAAAAGGTTTTACACTTGACAGCTCATGTTAAATGTTTCTAATCACTTTATGTAACATCTAAGTTTGTTAAATTTTTTTAATGAAATCAAAACTGCTTACCAGTTTGTCCTGACAAATTCCTGACAAATTGCACGACATTCAACAAATTAAATGTTTTATGAAGACACAAGATGCTAGCGTAACTGTAGTCTTGTTTTACCTGATTGTAGAGCCAGCTGTGCCTTCAGCTCAACAGCCGCTTATCTAAAGCTAAAAAGCACAAACAAATGTCAATAGTTTAATAGTGAAGTAAAGATAACTAACTGCCTTATACATGGAATTTCATGTGAAGGTGCCGGCTTTGGTTAGTCTGGATTTTGTACCAAGTAGTAGACGTTCAGTTTTGTCACCGTTAAGCTTGAGGAAGTTCTGCTGCAGCCAGGTTTTTATTGTTGCCAGGCAAGTTTCAATATGAGACAGAGGAGGGTTGGTGAGGGATTTAGTGCTGAGGTAGATCTGAGTGTCATCGGCATAGCAGTGGAAGTCCAGTTTAAGGTGACGGAGGATCTGACTAAGGGGATGGATGTAGATGATAAAGAGCAGGGGCCCAAGAACGGAATCCTGGGGGACACCCTGTGTGACTACAGCTGAGTCAGAATTATGACCATGGACCGAAATGTTGTGAGTACGGTTGGTGAGGTATGAGTGTAGCCAGGAAAGTGCGGCTCCCTCAACACCCAAGGCTTTGACCCTAGTGAGGAGGATCAGGTGATTGACTGTGTCAAAGGCAGCACTCAGGTCAAGCAGGATAAGGATGTTGAGGGTGCCAGCATCAGCAGAGACAAGAAGGTCATTAACAACTTTGAGGAGGGCAGTTTCAGTACTGTGAAGTGGTCGGAAGCCAGATTGAAAAGGCTCACACAGTTATTGAGGAGGTGGCATTGAAGTTGGGTGACAACAGTCCTTTCCATGGTTTTCGCAAGGAAGGGGGGGAGGTTAGGAGACGAGGCGGAAGTTATTTAAATTGGTAGTGTCCAGGCCAGGTTTCTTTAGGATGGGTGTGACAACAGCATGTTTAAAGCTGGAGGGGACAATGCCATGGTAGAGAGAAAGATTGACTATTTGAGTGATGTATGGACAGAGAGAAGGAAGGCAGGCCTTAATGAGAGTGGCAGGAAGGGGATCCAGGGAGCAGGTAGTTGTTTTTGAAGATAAAATAAGTTTTGTGATAAATGGTGAGTCGACTAGGGTGAAGGTGCTCAGGAGGGTTTGTAAAACAGGAGAGGGTTGACAGTGGAAGAAGGAACTGGGGGAAATGGGTTAACCAAGGAAGCATTAATGTGAGTAATCTTGACCTTAAAGAACTGAAGAAAAGAGTTTGTGAGCACAGTGGATGGTGTGGAGGGCTCACTGCGTTGTAGGAGGAGTTTGTTGATAGTGGTGAACAAAGTCTGGGAGTTTGTGTTAGAGGTTTTGATGGTGTCAGAGATGAAAGAGGTTCTGGCAGCATGAAGAGCATCTCTGTACATGGAGAGGTGAAGCTTACAGGCTTCAGCATGAACAGTTAAGCCAGTTCTGGTTCGACGTTCAAGCCGGCGGCCCTCCTGCTTCATGGCACGGAGCTCAGATGTAAACCAGGGTGAAGAGGATGTGAAGGTGACATTTTTTGTTTGAAGTGGGGCCATTGTGGGCAGCAGATAGAGTAGTATTGAACTGGTTGGTGAGGTCTTTGTGTGTGCAAGGCGCAAGGTCCAGGGGAAGGGCAGAACAGATTGCATTTGAGAGTGTCTGGGGGTCAACAGCTTTTATGTTGCGGAAGGAGATGAGTCGTTTCACAGTATTGTGTGGTATGTTTGAGGAAAAACAGAAATTCAGGATCTTATGGTCAGATAAGGGGAACAGTGAAGGGGAGATGTGAGTGATGTTGAGGGCAACAGTGCAAATTATGTCAAGAATGTGGCCCTTGATGTGGAAATTGACATATTGGGTGATATTAAAGAAATCCAGGACAGCAGTGAAAACAGAGGTGAGTTTGGAGCTTGAGGAGTCAATGTGAATGTTCATGTCGCCAAGCAGCAGAAGGCGGGGGGAAAGTGATAATGCTATGGTGAATAGTTCTGCTAGGTCCGAAAGAAATGAATCATTGTTTTCTGGAGATCGATAAAGTAGAATAGTGGTGAGGGAACAGGCTGATTTGTAAGCGATGCATTCAAATGAGAGAAATGAGGGAAGAGACAGCTTAGTTACTTTATAAATGGATTTGTGCAAAACAGCAAGGCCACCACTGCGGCCAGTGAGGCGGGATTGGCACAGATAGCTATAACCAGGGGGAGTAGCTAGATTAAGGGAGAAAAAATCATCAGGTGTTTGCCAGGTTTCAGTAAGTGAGAGGAAGTCGAGGTTATTGTCCAATATGAGTTAATGAAGGAGGAGAGATTTATTGTTCATAGAACGGGTGTTTGAAAGAGCAAGATTGGTAGTGTAACAGGGTAAACTAAGGTTGGGGAAAGCGGTAGGTTGGAGGGCACGGAGGCAGCTAAAATCAACGGAGCGAGAGGAAGGATAGAACTTGATACGGGAGTTAGACCAGACAGATCTTATATTGGTTATGTTGGTGCTGGTGTTAGCATTGCCCGACCATTTGCGTCGATAGCCTCGATGGACATAGGGCGTCAGCATAGAATGCCCAGTGAGCTGGCACGCCTAACTACTTCCGAAGAGAGGCAATAGTTGTTGTTAATAGTTTCCAGGGTGAAGGGAGAGTAGTGATTGTTACAAGTAAAAACTGCAGGAGAGAACCATAGTAATCCAGGGGTAGGTGTTAACCCCACCCAGCTATTTAAGTATTCAAATGGGGACACTCTGGACTTTTTCTAAACTGAGGGATATACTACGAAGCAAGGTAACTGGCTTACCGAGGTAACTTCAGGAGTAACGTAGTAACGTCGGGTGTAACTTCCTGATTAATCCTTACTACGAAAAGTGAATACGTTTTACCCGAGGTATGTTGTCATGGCAATTTACGCTGCATCTCTAAACTGCTCCGAGCAGGTTATGTTCATGGTTAACTCGATGTTACCCAACATAATCACTGTCCTTCCTCCCTCAAAAAGGCAGGCACGTTTGGAAGACCCAACTGACATTGTTGCATGGATTGTGATAGGCTTACTCCAGAGGGGGAGGGTGTTTAGAGGCCGTGTAACTCTAGTTTACCCCGATGATGTTCTCTAATAAAGATATCGATCCTCATCTGACGGAATTCCGCATATTTGTCGGATTCTAGGGCCAGGCGTCTCCAATGCCACTCGCCGGAGTAATGCGCTCATGTTGAACAGTGTGTTGTGCTTTGCGATATTTTGCCAGTGGACACTTCATGTATTCCATCGGTGAGCAAGAATACTGTAGGCTATGCCGTGCAGCTTGCAAGGTGGTAGCTCTCACTAAACTGCTTGATGCATTTGTTGTGTTCCCTGGCCAATTAAGCATTCTTAAGATCAAGTATGCTTTTTATGGAATCGCAAGTAATTCGCAAAAAATACTTGGTCTATTTTTAATATGCATAGGCTGGGCTTAGGCTATATACAGAACACATTTTTTTCCACAGGAATCCCGAGGGTGATTGGTGCGATTGACCGTATGCATATCCCCATTAAAGCGCCCCTGGGAGAACATGAGGGGGGTTAGGCCTATGTGAATAGGAAGTCAATTCACAGCATTAATGTTCAGGTATTTGATCATTAAATTAATACAGTTAGCCATACAACCTAGGTGTTTTATGGAGTTGATCTTAAATAATTAACAGTAAGTAATGGGTCAATTTCAGAGATGTATAGGTCATAACTGAATTATCTTAATTGTTTTCACATATTTTGATACACTATTTTACTTGTCCTTACATCTCAATCATCCTCTGGTCTGGTTGTCCTCTAATAAACACATACTTTATCAAACCAAATAAAATAATAAAATTAAAGTTTTTTCACATGGACTTGATACATCAAGTTATAAACAGTACAGTGAGGTATAAACAGTACAGTGAAAGGTAAAGTAGCTTAGCAGCTTAGCTTAGAAGCTAGCAGGTGGACAGCCACTGATCCGTTATAGGGTTATAGATCAGACATAATCACTCACACCTGAAGGAATGACCGGTCAATCAGGTAGCTAATTATCAAACTAAGTGACTTGCTCACTTTTGTGAAGACTATGCAAACATAACAGCTACGCATAATCACACACACCTGGATGAATGACCAGTCAATCAGGTAGCTTATTATCAAATTAAGTGACTTGCTCACTTTTGTGAAGAAAAGCTAGCTACCCAACAAACAAGCTAGAAACCAGGAAATGTTAGCTAGCTGGTAAGTTAATGTTGTCACCTAGCTAGCTAACATTAACAGTAACGTCTGTAGCTACAGCTAGATAACTAGCAATACAAACGATTTTGACAACTTTTTGAAAAGGAATTATCTGTAGCTAGTTAGCTAACGTTCGACCTACCCGTATACATGTAGGAATATTTAGGCAGCAGACTGAATATCCTCTGATTACATACAAAGTCCTTTGTTGTTTGCGTTTAGTCTGGTAACCTTGTTTACAACACGTCTTTTCACTACCGTTTACACTCAAGTCGTTCGATACTCCAAGAATCTATGCATCTTTCATTGTCGCTATCATAACTGCCATGGTTGTCCGTTTCTTGTAAATGTCATCCGAGCCAACGTTGTATTTCCACCATTGGCACTGCAATGAAATGCCTTGAATTTGCCTGAACATTTTGAACAGTATCAAAATCTGGGATTTCCTCATCATCGTCCGATTCATCTTCTGAGTCATGGCATCATTGTACTCCAGAAAGTAGTATCTCACAACTTGAGATTTGTTGATAACACCAGCTAAATTCAGGGCAGCGATGTGGTTCACAGCTGTAGCAATGCGATCGCAGTTGTCCATTTTTGAAAAACCCAAGGTTGAAATTCTATTACTAACACCCGTAACAAGTACGGGTGTTATGACCGAAGTCGGTGACTTGGCAGACCAAACAGAACTCAGTATGTCAGCATGTCCAGCCCCTTCATTTTCTCAGCCAATCATGTCTAGCAAAAGTCCTGTATTTTCCGCTGGTTAAACAAGGGTTTGAGTTTTTAATTTTATTAATATTTACACTTTGCATACTAATTTGTTATTAAATCACATGAAAGTTCACATCTTCAAGAAGGCATTTCTGCAAAAAAGACAAAATATCCCAGAACATGTTTTTCTTCTTAAAAACATCTCTCCTGAAAAGTACTGACATGCGACATATTCCCCCGTTCACGAATTCTGTCACATATGGTGAAACCAAGAAAACATTGCAGCAATTACCAGATCAACAAGTAATACACATACCACCAGGGCTGCAATCCACAGGGTGTTGTGGTGTAGATGTGCATCCTTGGGGTGGTACGTGCCCACATTGGATCGATTTTCACTCCTCTGGCGATACACGTGTGCGTGTATCTCTCACATATCTAGGAAAAATGAAGGTTTTCTAAGCATTTACAAAACAAAGCAAAGCAAAACACATTTTCATTCCAAGTTTCAAATTGTTATTTCGTTTTCAAATTGACCTGCATGCTTGATGAGTTTATAAGGGACAGCTTCCTAGGTGTCTTCAGTTGGTGAACACGTTCTGGCAAATTTGTCGTGGCAGGAAGGACTTCCTGCTGGTGATGCTGTGTGGTGGCGAATAGCAAAGTCCCCCTTTGAGCTACAGGCGTGGAACTACTGCCACACAGTCATCCTCCTCCAGGACAAAACTATAGAAAACGTCATGATCTGAAAGTAATGTTTAGAAAAGAGGTTTAGAAAAAAGGCCAGTTGCAAGTGTTACAGCAGCATAAGACACACAGGCTACCTAAGTAGCATCGTGGATACAAAAAGATACACACAATACACCTCAGTAATGGAACTGTAATAAGTGCAGGTTTAGCTAGTCTAGATAACAACAGACAATGTTACTGCCAAGAGTTAGCAATCGCGCATGTGGATAACAGTACACAAAGAAACACAATTTAGCTAACGTTACGTACCAATTGATCTAAGTTATGAGGAATAAGCACAACATATTCTAACTTGTTGATACACTAAGAAACACGATTTAGCTAAGTTGGCTAACGTTACCGTACCTGTTCAACTGTTGATATGCGAATATGCACAAAACATCCGAACTTGAGGATAAACGAAGAAACACAAAATAGTACGTTACCGAACTTGTGGACACAGGAAGAAACACAAGGGTTAGTTATTTCATCTCAGGCAACGCTGTTTTTTTTAACTTTATTCACCAAGCTCACTTTCTATAACTTGTTTTACAGCCTATGTTTAGAACTTCCGGTCAGCTACCAGTGACTTTGACTAAAGAATTTTAATTTTAATAGAATATTGCAAACAGTCATTGTTTAATACAAAACAGTCATGATATTCTTACCCAGTAGCCTAACAACACTTAACGTTAGTGTCACGGTACGGTGAGCAGTATCGCCACCGTTCCGTGCACCTGCAGTTCCCATCACTCACAAACGCATCCCGGACTTGTCTCTGTCACATGTCTCCAATCATGCACACCAGGTCCCTATCACATCGTTTTGTAAGTGTTTAAATGTTTCCCCTCTGCTCCCCGCATTTGTGGATCATTGTTGCTTGTCGTCGTGTTTGTTGGTGAGTGTTTGCTTAGCTATATTAACTGTTTGAATGTTTCTTTATAAGTCGCTTGTTGCGCATTTTTATTTCATTCAGGTTAGCTTATCGTCCGTTTGTTGTTTGGGTTTTGTTTGTTTTTATTATTAAATCCACCGAACGTGAAAATGCCTGCGCCTGGTTCCTCTCCCGCACACCTCCTGTACCGTGACAGAATGATCCACCACGAATGGAACCAGCAGGCTGTCCCTCCAGGAAAGTGTTATACCTGGAGGGGTGATTGGGGGTCTGACTCCCTCTCCTCTGATGATGAGGAGACAGTCTATGACAGAGTGGAGGAAGACCCCCCAATGGAGCAAGGAGGGAGTTTGCCCCAAGAAGAGTTTGGGGGGTCGCTGTGGGGCATGGACCAGTGGGGAGTGTTGATGACTTGGAATTTCTAACCTGCTGGGCAGGTCTAGAAAGATTCACTAACTGTGTGATGTGCACTGGGTTCTGGCTAATCTGCCCAGTGAGTATAGGTCTGTTAATTCTGTTATTAAAATATTTCAATAGGAAGATAGCAACATTCCCATACTGGCATACAGAAAAGTTTGATAGACCACAACCAGCAAAGTTCTTTGCATCCAAAACCCCAATAGGGAAATATGGACATGAGAATGCCGCTCTACTCAGACTCCTCTGTTGATAAAAATTGACGTAACAGAGGGAGATGGCACATTTCGATGGAATTGAAAGAAGTAGTTGTGCTTGCATTGCCCCTTACATTTACAGTTGTGCTCATAAGTTTGCATACCCTGGCATAAATTGTGAAATTTGGCATTGATGTTTAAAATATGACTGATCATGCAAACAAACTGTCTTTTATTGAAGGATAGTGATCATAAGAAGCCATTTGTCATAACATAGTTGTTTGGCTCCTTTTAAAATCATAATGATAACAGAAATCACCCAAATGGCCCTGATCAAAGGTTTACATACCCTTGAATGTTTGGCCTTGTTACAGACATACAAGGTGACACACACAGGTGAAAATAGCAATTCAAGGTTAATTTCCTACACCTGTGGCTTTTTAAATTGCAATTAGTGTCTGTGTATGAATAGTGAATGAGTTTGTTAGCTTTCACGTCGATGCAATGAGCAGGCTAGATACTGAGCCATGGGGAGCAGAAAAGAGCTGTCAAAAGACCTGCATAACAAGGTAATGGAACTTGATAAAGATGGGAAAGTATATAAAAAAGATATCCAAAGCCTTGCAAATGCCAGTCAGTACTGTGCAATCACTTATTAAGAAGTGGAAAATTCGGTGATCTCTTGATACCAAGCCAAGGTCAGACAGACCAAGAAAAATTTCAGCCAAAACTGCCAGAAGAATTGTTCAGGATACAAAGAAAAACCCTCAGGAGAAGTACAGGCTGCTCTGGTGTGGTTGTGGTGTGGTTGTTTCAAGGAGCACAATACAACGATACTTAATGTCAGAGACCAAAATTGAGCTTTATGGTCACAACCATAAGCGCTATGTTTGGAGAGGGGTCAACAAGGCCTATAGCATGGTGGTGGCTCACTGATGTTTTGGGGGTGTGTGAGCTCTAAAGGCACAGGGAATCTTGTGAAAATTGATGGCAAGATGAATGCAGCATGCTATCTGAAAATACTGGCAGACAATTTGCATACGAAAGCTGCGCATGGGATTCTCTCGGACTTTCCAGCACAACAATGACCCTAAGCACAAGGCCAAGTTGACCCTCCAGTGGTTACAGCAGAAAAATGTGAATGTTCTGGAGTGGCCATCACAGTCTCCTGACCTTAATATCATCGAGCCACTCTGGGGAGATCTCAAATGTGTGGTTCATGCAAGACGGCCAAAGACTATGCATGCCCTGGAGGCATTTTGCCAAGACGAATGGGCCAGCTATGCCACCTGCAAGAATTTGGGGCCTCATAGACAACTATTACAAAAGACTGCACGCTTTCATTGATGCTCAAGGGGGCAATACACACTATTAAGAACTAAGGGTTTGAAGACTTTTGAACAGAGTCAGTTCAGTTTTTTCTTTGTTGCCATGTTTTGTTTTATGATTGTGCCATTCTATTATAACCTACAGTTGAATATGAACCCCATAAAAAATAAAAGACATGTGTTTTGCCTGCTCACTCAAGTTTTCTTCACAAATGGTACATACAGCTCTGGAAAAAATTAAGAGACCACTCCTAATTTTTCTTAAATCAGCATCTCTACATGTATGTCAGTCATTCCATTCCAACACAGGCAAACCTCATTTTACTTAATGAGGTACTGATTAGGTGATTACCTGAACCAAATCTAATTTGAAAAATTAGAAAAATATACAAGGAAAAGTATAAAAACCACTGCTGTGGTCATCACTATCCTCTTGCAATAGGACCAGCTGGATGGCAAAAGCAGTGCAAGTAGTACCTCAAAGGTAATTTGAATAAAAAAATAACTATTCAGCATGACAAAAGAGTTGAAAAGAAAAGCTTTGAGTGAGGAAAAGAAGGGTTAAATTCTGGCTTTACTGTCAGAGGGATACAGTGAGTGTCAGGTTGCTTCCATCCTGAAAATTTCAAAGATGGCGGTTCATGAGAACAAGGTCAAGCAACAGACATTGGGGACAACAGAGCTACAGACTGGCAGAGGGCGAAAACGACTGTCCACGGACCGAGATGACCATCAACTCATTCGAATGTCACTCAACAACCATAGGATGACATCAAGTAACCTACAAAAAGAATGGCAAACAGCAGCTGGGGTGAAGTGCTCGGCGAGGACGGTTCGAAACAGGCTCCTAGGGGCAGGGCTGAAGTCGTGCAAAGCTAGAAAAAAGCCCTTCATCAATGAGAAGCAAAGAAGAGCCAGGCTACCGGTGATGATCTGGGGATGCTTCAGCAAGGCTGGAATCGGGCAGATTTGTCTTTGTGAAGGACTCATGAATCAAGCCAAGTACAAGGTTATCCTGGAAGAACCCCAACTCTGAGAATTGGTTTCTCCAGCAGGACAATGCTCCATGCCACACAGCCAGGTCAATCAAGGTGTGGATGGAGGACCACCAGATCAAGACCCTGTCATGGCCAGCCCAATATCCAGACCTGAACCCCATTGAAAACCTCTGGAATTTGATCAAGAGGAAGATGGATGGTCACAAGTCGTCAAACAAAGCCGAGCTACTTGAATTTTGGTGCCAGGAGTGGTATCCACCAGTTCCACCAAATATTGATTTCTGAACTCTTCGTAAGTTAAAATATTAGTATTTTGTTGTTGAAAAATTAATATGAATTTGTTTTCTTTGCATTATTTGAGGTCTGAAAACAATGCATCTTTTTTGGGTCATTTTGATCAGTTGTTATTTTCTACAAAAGTAGTAAATGTAGGGTATATTGTGTCAGAATGGTGATTTATGACCCTAGGGGGCGGGGCTTCCAGATTGATGTGACAGGTGGGCGGGACATCCGGTTTGCTGGGCGGGACTTCCGGTGGTGATGTATGGACTTCCTGTATGACGTGCGTTAGGGCGGGACTTCCGGAATGACGTATGCATGTCCAGTGACTTTGTGATTTATGATTGCATTGATGTGTCCATGTTTGATGTTTTACAACGACTGATAAGCACCCTGGACAAGTGTTATAACAGGTGGGTTATGTTTGATGTTTAACAAATGGGTCTTAGGGTTCTGTAATGTTAAATTCCCAGGCAATAAATAAGTGTTATGTCAGTGGGGAGATGTTTGGTGTTCTACAAAAGGGCACCAGGGTCCAGCAATGCTATAACCCCCCGGTATTTTATGTTCCGACAATTGGTGCAACAGATGTCATACAACCGGTATAAACTTCCATATATTACAATGGGGTTGTAGCATGGTGTTTTTCCACAAGCATGGAATTATGTGTTGGAAACTTGTAAGATATAAAGAAGGATTCGGGATTTGGAGAGATCTGCCCTTGTAACCACTAGTAAAGTCTGTGGTATATGAAGGTTGGAAATCATCCGGTGTTTCACACAAGGTTTGTAGTCCAACAAGCACTACAGTAAACATCGCATAAGCAATGCTATTATTTTATAGGAACAAGCAATGCCTAGGCCGACCACACATTATGACTCAACTAGGTTGATTCAGTCATGGTTTGGGTTTAAAATATAGTTAAAAATAAAAACAATGATTCTGGTACATGTGGGTGTGTATAAGCAATGGTGATTTTTGTAATAAAAATTGTTTTTTTAAGTCAGCATTAACTTATAAGTTGCATTATATGGCAAAACGTTACAAAGTTACCCGGAAGGTAGCGTATAAATTTGCATAAACAACGGTGAATCGCTGACAGGTAAAGATATGTTATTTCAGGTAATCAAAACATTTGTAAAGGCGTCTTATGAAATTGTCCAACGGGGATCAACGCGAGATTGATTTCTTCACATTGGTAGAAATGTTTAACAGGCAACGTTGGTTAAAAAACTGTAGTATTTGTGAGTTTGAGAATACCGGTCTGTGTTAGTGTGGGCGGAAGCTGTGACTTCCGGGTAAGATGTGCTGCATTCTCGTAATGACCAACTCGTGAAAACCGATTTTTGATTGTTGTATTATGGTCTTGTGTTTGTTAAATGTTGAAGAGATTAATGGCGATATGGTGACAATAGCCAGCGTTTATATGTAAGCGGACGAGTTTGTCTTTAATAAATCTAATTAAATGACGTGATGTCACGTCTGAGCCGCGATAACTAACGAGAACGGCGTTTCTACCGAACATGAAGTATCAACAAATTTGCTTGTCAAACGTCAACAAATATCTGAACGAGCAAGTTAAGCGTTATATACAATTTTCATCATTGTGTATAGTTCCAAACGTGAAGAACGATGACATGTAACCAATGACAAAGTTAAGAGGCGTGACCTGCTGGAGGCGCCCCGGCTGCGATGTAAAGACATTATTAAACCCCGCTGCATCCACAGAAGTTAGCTGTTGTTTCAAGCGCGGAGTACGCCGTTTACGTTGTAAGTACAAGTTATTTTATTTGGAAGTTATTGATTTGAATTGTGTTGCAATTACAAACGCTAATAACCGACACATTGGAACTTTTTAAGAATGTGTAAATCAATTTTACGATTGAGCAATCCATGCGGTTTTATCTGTCTTTTATATGGTCTGTTTAAATCTCTGGTTTAGGTTGAGCGAAATTAAACCCAGCCGTGTTTGGTAAACACATTTTTGGGCCTTCAAATCTTGGTAAGTAGACTTTTTACATTATTGTTAATCAGCTTTAATTACCCGTAAACACTTGTTAACCCTCATCATATTTATTTCAGACCAAGTGACCAACATCAGTGTCAGTTGGACTGGGCGGTTGTGATCTTACACAACCTGAGCAGATACTTTTTGTGTAAATCTAATTATTTACAGACATTTTTAGTCTTGTACTAAAATGTTATTAACAATTACGACAATATGCATACAGCTGACCCTTTGTACTCTATTTACCAAACAACAGATTGAGGAACCCCCCGTGATGATACAGAGTACATCACCATAATGGCTTCAGTTACAGACACCCCAACTTGTGGCTGCACAGCGTCAGGGGATTTTTGTTTCATTGTTTTCTTTTATGCTTGAAAGCTGAAGGTAATACATATTTTACTGTCAACTCATCAACATTGTGATGTATGTAAATGTATGTTTGAGTTAGAATATTTTAACCTGTAAGTGGATCGTTATTCACGTTAAGATAGAGAAATGGCGAAAGATAATGCTAACAACAGACCAGACATGGAACAACCATCAACATCTATACATAATCAACAGACCACACCCCAAAATTCAAATGAGCCAGCTGATATTTTGTTACACAGCAATGCACACAATAATCCTCAGATGCATGGATTGTTAAACAAGCTTAGTAGCCCCCGTTTTTCACTTGATCTGGTTGACTCTCCTCCGAGCTCTCTGATGCAAACTCATTGCAATGATGGCGATGTTAGAGTTATACAACGTAATGCGTTTGACAATGTTGAATTACGACAGTTGTTAAATTTACAAAATACTGGTGAAGTTGGGGATTTTGGCACATTCTATGCAATCATTATGGCAGGTTTGGATACTTTGATTGTTAGAGCTTCAGACTTTGTACACGGGCCTGGTGATCGTCTGCAGATTGAGTTGATTGGTGAATCTCTGATATCCCCCGTACATGTGACCATGAGACGGATGAATATAATGAACGCACGTTTGGTAATTTACTTGAAAGTGTTATGCAGAGTAATGCTGAGATTATGATTGATGAATCACTAGAGCTGGTGGTACAAATTGTCAACAACCGTGCGGGTGGTGCCCCGCGACGTAAAGCTCAAACACTGTTGATAGAGCAGATTATCAATAAAAAAATAAGGCATTTATATGTGGCTGTGAATAATGATTCCACATGTTTTTCCGTTTGTTTGATGGGTCTGTTGAACCCGCAGTACACATGTTGAGGCTGAGGCTAGTGGTTATGAGTTACATACGGGAGCTGGTTTAGTGTTAGATGAATGTGTGGCATTCACAGATATTGTTCGGTTTGAAGAAATGACTGGGTGTAAAATTGTTGTCTTTCATCGAACACGGGATGGTCACTTTACCAAGTTTCAAAACAGCAAGGCCACCCACCCTAGAACCGTCTTCATGTACTTACATGATAACCATTTCTATGGCATCGTGAATCTGAAGGGTTTTCTAGGTGTGTCATATGTTTGTGAGTGGTGTTATACAGGTTTTAACACCCGTGGTGATCATGACTGTAAACATAGCTGTAGTGTCTGTCTTCATGAAGATTGTCATACCCATCCCCGTAACACAAATCAGTGCCCACAATGTAAGCGGATATGTTATTCTGACTTTTTTTATAGACAGCATAAACTCTTGAAGCAACACAAAAGTGTGGGTCGTTGGGTTAGCAGGTGTGACCAGAAGAAATACTGTGTCGATTGCGGCCGTCTCTACAACGTTAGTATTACCAACTATAAAGCACACAAGTGCACGGCTAACGTGTCCCAGTTGTAACGTGGATCTGGCAGTTGAAACGAACAACCAGTGTTTCATAAAACCGTCTAAGCCTGAGGACCCCAGTGTGTGTTACATATTTTATGATTTTGAGACAATTGCCAATCCGGTGAACAGTGTACACACTGCAAATTTTGTGTGCGCAATAAGCTTTGATAACGAGACGTGGTGTTCAGCCGGAGATGGTTGTTTCGCTGCTTTTTTCCAAAAGTTTAGGGAACCGAAATATAATGACTACACATTTATAGCACACAACTCTAAAGGTTTCGATGGTTACATCTTGATGCAGTACCTTGCTAACAATGGTATTGGCACGACACTTATTGCTAATGGTAGCAAGCTCATGATTTTTACAGATGGCACATTCAACCAGAGATACATTGATAGTCATTGCTTCCTACCGATGAAGCTGGCGGCCTTGCCACGTGCTATGGGTTTTAAGGATTCAAAGAAAGGCTACTTTCCTTACAAGTTTAACATTAAGGAGAATGAGAACTATGTTGGCCCCCATCCGGAACCGCATTACTGGTGTGAATACCATGATGGCTAAAGAAAAAGAAGAGTTTTTGCAATGGTACGCAACTGTTTCCGCAGACCCATTTGTCATGCAGGATGAAATAAACGAATGATGTGGTCATCTTGAGAGAGGGTTGTATGCGCTACAGACTCGAGTTCTTGGAGTTTGGTGGTGTTGACCTATACCGGTCAATTACGATTGCTTTGGCTTGCATGAAAGTCTTTTGCAACAGATTCCTCACCAAGGACACCATTGCATTGGTCCTCTCAGACAACTACAATCGTTGTCAGAAGACATTCTCAAACTGCTCAATCCAGTGGCTTGAATATGTGGCCTCTGATGAGAACATATCAATACAGCACGCCCTGAACAGGGGTGAAGTGAAAATCGGTGCCTACTATGTTGATGGATATGCTGAACGCAATGGGGTGTGCACAGTCTATGAATTTCTAGGCTGTTTCTGACACGTTCACCCAAAGTGTCATTGTTCAGCAAGCATCAATCCGGTGACAAAGATTCAGTACGGGTTGATGCACCAACAATGGCTGACAAAGCTTGAGGCTTTAAAAGAACAACACAACGTACATGTTCAATACATATGGGAGTGTGAGTGGAATCAGCTTAAAAACACATCCGCAGATGTCTAAGCTTTCTTGAAGACCTTTGATGCTCCAGAGCGCCTTGACCCTCGGGATGCTCTTTTTGGCGGTCGTACCAACGCAATTCATTTGAAGTTTACGGCTCGAGAAGGGGAGACTATTCAGTATAACGATGTCTGTAGTCTTTACCCATTCTGCAACAAGACAAAGACTTATCCGATTGGGCATCCAGACATAATCTTTCG
>JACXGI010009934.1:0-28957 GCA_016801175.1 Esox masquinongy | reverse complement strand
TCTAATATGGTTAATAATGGGATATAAGAGACAGATCTAATATGGTTAATAATGGGATATAAGAGACAGATATAATATGGTTAATAATGGGATATAAGAGACAGATATAATATGGTTAATAATGGGATATAAGAGACAGATCTAATATGGTTAATAATGGGATATAAGAGACAGATATAATATGGTTAATAATGGGATATAAGAGACAGATATAATATGGTTAATAATGGGATATAAGAGACAGATATAATATGGTTAATAATGGGATATAAGAGACAGATATAATATGGTTAAAAATGGGATATAAGAGACAGATCTAATATGGTTAATAATGGGATATAAGAGACAGATATAATATGGTTAATAATGGGATATAAGAGACAGATATAATATGGTTAATAATGGGATATTATAGACAGATCTAGTATGGTTAATAATGTGATATAATAGATGGATCAAGTATAATAATGGGATATAAGAGACAACTCTAATATGGTTAATAATGGGATATAAGAAACAGATCTGGTAAGGTAAATAACAGGATATAATAGACAGATCTAGTATGGTTAATAATAGGATATAAGAGATGAGAAGAAGAGATCTAGTACGGTTAAAAATGGGATAACAGAGACAGATCTAGTGAGCTTCATAATGGGGTGTAAGAAACATATATCGTAAGGTAATAGCTTGAGGGAACATGACACAAACACTCTCTAGTGTGACCTTTCAGGTGTGTGCATGTTGGAAGGATAGGGGACTAGACAACACTGGAGATAGCTGAGCTTGTAAAGGGTGAGTGACCTCATACATCACCATGGCACTATGCTGGCCTCAGTAAAATGAAGAATGTCCTCCCTCACTCTCCTCCCGTCCTCACTCTCCATTTCACATAAACATGCATGCATGTGAGCAAAATATCAAGCAGGAAAAGTGTAAAGCTCAAACAACTTGTTGTTGCGTGAAGTAGCTTGAATACAATGACAGCAGTACTTTACGGTAGACACATTTAAGCAGTTCAAAATAAGAATTAATTAAAAGAATACACCCATATTTTTTACAGCTTGCAAAATTTCTAAAATCCTAAAAAAAGAGATTTAGTCAAAAATAAACAAGTCCTGAGCATATGGAAAACACAGAGCATTTAATTTGGAATGAGTCATCCTCAAAACGCTAAACCTCAGTTAAACCTTGAAATTAACAGGTTGAACATGTTATGAGGAGTCTAAGGTTCTTGGTGTCACCATCAATTGAAAATGTCTTGGATTAAGCACACTGACTCGAGGGATGAAAAGATGGGAAGAGGATGGGAAGATGGGAAAAATGCTCGTCATTCTTAACGCCACACTAAACCAAACACGTTCTGCAGGCACTTATCTCATTTGATCTCATTTTGACTAATGCCCAGTCATATGCTTTAGTGCTGCCAAACAGATCTTGGTAAGCTACAGTTGTACACGAGCAAGGCTGTGTGTCCTGCCCTTCACTATAAACAAAGAGTCAATGTCAACAGAATGTTCACTTTTCTCTCATGGTTATTTGTAGCGAAGCAAATACAAGTATCACTTTTAGTTTCTGTGTTGTCCATACAGTATGTCCTGTCAGCTTCAGAATGATGCATAGAAAGACAAGGTGGAAAGTTACCCAAAACGGATTGATTTTTCAAAATAACAGTCTTCCGACGTATGGCATTTAAATGAAAAACAAATGATTTCAAACCATAAATAGTGAAATTGCCCTTTAATAAAACTTGAATAAATATTTAAAAAAATGATAATAAATCATTTTTGTATACTTTAATTAATTTAACACTACCTAGAATAGCAATGAATTACCTTCAAATTAAACTTGTGTGATGTAAATCATGTATTTCAATTAACCATAATTAAAACAGGCACAAGTGCCATCTCCATTCAGCCTCCCACATTGGATAACTGACACTTTGTACAAATCTTCTACACTTTTCAGGTCGTTCAAAATAACTAATGTAAGTCAGTGGAACAATTCACATTACCTACAATGGGCTAGAACACAAATGTTTTGCATGTACAATAATGTGCTGGACAGTGTTGTAAAGTAACAAATCGTTATAAACGACTACAGAATTTTTTGTCCTAAGAATCTGTTTTTTTCTTTTAGTAGGTCAACACACGTTTTAAATGTTAATTCAACGTTCAAAACAACTAACGTGGTTTTATTTTATTTCCTAGCTGTTCGTACTCCTAAAGCCTCCCAGGTGTTTTCAATATTGACCCGTTAGCAGCAGCTGTTACAAAGGAAAGTCTACCTAAGAGATTATGGCATATTGTAGCATAGCATAACCCATGCTAACTTATAACAATGAATAAAATGTTATAAAATGAATAAAATGCACAAATTACCTAATTGAAATGTCCCCACAAGGTCAAGTTTTTTCTTGTTTCACTACCCTTATGGGGATATTTGGTCCTCAAAAGCATAATAAACAAGGACACATATACACATATCACAGTGTGTGTAGAAGGACAACTCACCTCATGAGGAGGACACTCTAGCACAGGTTACCGTCCGTTACCATGACGCTGTCTGTCTGGAGACCATCCAGCCTCCTGGCCTCAACCAGGCTAAGGGGGTCTTTCCTTGAGCGATGAATACACATACACATGAACAGACACACATACAATATTGTACACAATATTGTATTGTATAAGGAAAATATTGTATTTCATTTCTCCTGTTTAAATTATGTACCATACAGCGTTCATTATCAGTGCACCAGATATCCGACAGGAATCTGGAGATGTGGCAGAACATCTATAGTAGGAAGGAGTTAGAGTGCCTCAAGGAAACTTGCTGATTAGCACAGGATTTATCTTAATAGCTAAATGTCTTGACAAGTGATGAAATACACATAAGTCATTTGGAAAAGTTCCATATGATACAATGGTAAAAAAGTGTGAAATAATTTTTGCTTTTATCATAATTAGACTAATTAGCACTAATCCAAAATGACAGTGGTAAACTCTGAGACCTACCAAATGTGTAGGTTTCTCTGAAGACAGGGGTAGAAAAGAAAATGGGAGAGAGGGGAGAGAAAGAGTGGAGTGTGTAGGCAATAAGAGACAAAGGACAAACAACGAGGGATGAGTGAAGCAAGTGAAGGAGGAGAAACCAGACAAAGGAGAAATGTTGTGTAAAATGGATGAGGGGTGAATGAACATAGGAGATGGAACGTTCTGCTCTCACATTTTAAGAGAAAGACAGAAAGTCTCCAGTACTGCTACAGTTTGTAAGTGAAATAAATATAGCTAGGCTGTGCAACAGACCAAACACGAATGCTCAGAATAACGTGAACGACAGGTGATAATGTTGGCTCTACTGAACTGTGATTAATCAATGAGAGCAAAACTCTATTTACAGCCTCCTGTCAATTACCTCCACACTCATTGCCCAAGACTTTCCCATATCCTCTACAGCACCAGTGTGCCTTACTGGTGGTGGGTGAGGATGAGCTAAGGTCTGAGCCCGGCATTAAATGTTTTTGGCTTTATTGACAATGAGGGACAGCAACAGTGCCTCCGTGCGTGCGTCCGTGATTGTGTGTGCGCATTTGTGTTTGTGTGTTTGTGTGTGTGCGTGTGTGTGTGTGTGTGTGATGTGGAGTAAAATTCCAGCTGTGGTGTTCCCAGCAGCCTCTAACCTTCACTTTGCATTTTTAGGCGAGACTAAAGATTAAAGCTTTTCTCCCAGCATCCCTCTAGCAGAGCACAGCCCAATTACACCTCCCTGGACCTGCACCACAGACCACAGAAGGAGAGGGAGCGGGGGTAGGTGGAAGGAGAGGAATGGAGTCAGAAAGAGAGAGGGGAACAATATAAAATGGGAGCGTGTATGAGAATGGGGAGCTGAAGATTGAGAGGTACAAGTAAGGAGTAGAATGGAAAGGCAGTGAGCAAAAAAATAAGGAGGGGTTCAAGAGAGAGTTGGGGTAAGGTAGCCGGGCTGAAACATGAAGAGTGCCACGGGAGGGTGATTAATTAACAAAAACCTGCCAAACGCGCGCAGCCAGGTGAATCCATAGATCAAAGAAGCAGGTCTTTATTGGCCCACTCAAGGCTACTATAGATCAGAATGGCTGGACTGACAGTAAGTACTGACTGCAGACCAGCAATGTCCCTATCCAATGTCCTTCAGGGTCTAAAACTAACTTTCTGGCTCCACCAGCCACTGTAGATGAGAAATCCAGCCAGTTCAATTTGTTAAAACATTTCTCCCTTATTTCGTGATTAATAGTCAATGATGGCTTTCTTGTGCAATCCTAACACCACACATCATATAAATATATATATATATATATATATATATATATACATATATATATATATATATATATATAAGTGAGGTCCAGAAATATTTGGAAACTGACACAATTTTCATCATTTTCTGACACAATTTTCATCATCTCTGTACAACACTGCAATGGATTTGCAATGAAACAATTGAGATTCAATTGAAGTGCAGACTTTCAGCTTTAATTCAAGGAGCTGAACAAAAATATTGTATGAAACGATTAGGAATTGCAACCATTTTCATACCCAGTCCCCTTATTTCAGGGGCTCAAATGTAGTTGGACAAATTTACACAGACAAATAAAATGTTCATGTTTAATACTGATTCAATGATTCCTTCAAGTCTGGACTGCATGGACATCACCAAACATTGGGTTTCCTCAGTGAGACAATCATATTTGAATACTCAATTGCACAGCCCTGTGTGAGACTCCTGGGCTAATCCGTGAACAGGATTTGAATCCTGGTCTCGCAATGCTGTAGCAAACTGCAAGGCAGTGACTTCAACAAAGCACCATTCAGGAGACCTCAAACCAAATATTTTACCCAGATTTTATGCTACACCGGAAAAACTAAAATAATTAAAATAAATGTTCTCTTACGAATGGTAAGGTATTTTAAAATAAATCTTAGCCCTGCAGTTTCTTACACTACTTCAATATACACTATATACAATATACACTTCAATATACACTACTTTGAGTGAAATACTTTCTGTTTGGTAAACATTTTCACTTCTGTCTTCCAACTACATGGTTGGGTCCCAAATGGCATCTGACTGGAAGCACGCAGTGGCTGTATTTATACATGCATACTTGTGTTATAGATATTTCTTCTTAGTACCAGCTGTTGTGGGTTTAATAGCAGTCCAGTAGTTTATGGTTGTAACCTAATTTCTTAATTTCAACCTCTGTCATCAACTTACAGAGAAGAGCATAATAGCCACAGATCACATGAAGGTAACCTAACATATCAGCATAAAAGAAGAGCCTAATCAGAGTTTCCGGACAAAGTTTTAGGGTGTAAAGGAGTCTAGGTTGAAGATGCTGTGTCTAGGAAAACCTTAAAAATGCGTTTTCTCAACACCTCTAAGAATGCTTTAAGGTTAAAGGTTGAGCGAAGGAGGTGAGGGATAGAAGTTAAATCTTCTCAAATCTTCTTTTCCTTTTTTCCTCAAATCTGCCAAAACTGCTCACAGTGATTACGCAGTATACAGTTGCTGTTTGTAGCTATCAAAGAGTTTGATGCAACAAACATGAGCAAGCCGGAAAGATGAGGAGAGAGAGATGAAACGAGGGGGAGAGGAAACAATTGCACTTCCTCTGTCTTTCAAGTCCGTTCTCAGGTACTGGCTCACTGCACTGTTTGAACGGAAGAGGAAAGGATGGAGAGAGAGTGTATGTGTGGAAGCCAGAATAGATGGTATGAGTGTCGTAGTGAAGTATTATTTTAGCAATTTATTTTTTTGTGTCACGACATATGATCCTACAAGTGTTATATATTTATTATAGGTGTTCAAGCTTTTTTTTAGCTGGTCGTCCAGTCCCTCAAGGATACGCTGGTGTAAGCCATTTGTCTACGAACAGCATGGGGCTTGAACAATGTGATGTTTTTAAAGACATTAAAGTATCCAGAGTAGTCATACATTCCAAAGGCCAAGAAAAAAGCAGAGGGCTATTAAAAGTGTTCTAATCCTGGCAGTACCCAGGGGTTGCCGAGTTTTCTTTGTCTCTGGGATAAGGAAATACACTTCAACAAAAAGGCTTGTTGAGCCCTAGCAGTAATTTCAAATAATTGTATTTTATTTTTGTTTCTATTAGTATGTCGGGAAACTTTTTTTTTTACTAAAATCATTGAAAATGGTGGCTTAGTAGAAATTCCCCTTAGTAGAAATCCCTCTTCAACACAGCTCCTCTGCAAGTTCTTGACGACACTCACCTGACCCCAATCAGACTTTGTCGGTGGGAGGACTGAAGGTCCCTGAAAAACAGCCTTGCCATGATGCTTCCCTGATGACAACTCCAGCAGCTATGTTTTGCCTTTCTTCTAACCATTTTGTTAATAAAATGACTTCCTGCACCCAGAACACTAGCACTGTATATGTTTCCTTTGTCTCTACCTGTTAAAATGTATGACACCAGAATCCCTGTTACCAACATATGTACACCCTCTTAGACAAATCCCCCCTCAACCTCAAATGACGCCTCAACAGCTGTTGTTCCAAAATGAAACTGAAGGTCTCAAACTGGTCCCTCCTATTGTCAGCTCTGAGGGCAGAAAAAATGTGATTGGTACAGGCGAACACCCAATCGAAATGGAGAGGAGGCGGTGCTCATGAACACTTCAAATTATATCAAGAAGCGTGCAATTCTGCTAGCGTCTGCGAAAGAGTAAGTTTGCCTGATTTTATAATGAGCATTATTTGATTATGTGCTAAATGTGATTTCATGTAGCTAACATTGAGTGGTGAATTTTTGGTCTAGATAACATTCACTTGCTCTTTTGATCCAGCTTGAAATGTTCACGAGCACCGCCTCCTCTCCATATTGTTTGGGTGCTTGCCTGAACCAATCACATTTCTTTCAGCCTTCAGAACAGAAGACGTTTGAGTAAGTAACACTGGTATGTACCCTTTGCACTCATCTCCTGCATGTAAAAGACATACTCAATAGGATTCAGATCCAATATTTGTTTTGGCCCATCAAGAAATATCCTCGTTGGGCATAAAAACTCCTTGGTAGCTGTGGCAGTGCTGTCCAATGAGCTTAATGGCATTTGGTTGTATTTTTGCAGACAAGATGTTTCTGTGAACGGCATAAATCAACCTGCTGCTGCATTAACAGTTCAATAACCAATTAAGACACGTGAGACAGGTCCAGTGGAAGGTATAGATGCAAAACATAACACATCCTCAACAATATTTCACTGATGAGGAAGCACATGAATACCCTTTTAATACCACACTTTCTTCTTGCCATCCCTTTGTACATGTCAGTCTTTGTCTCATCAGTCCAAAACACGTTTTTCTCTGTAGGTTTTAGATCCATTTTAGTCCATCCTGTTTTTCAGACTAACTAGTGTTTTTGCATCTTGCATTCCAGCCTCCTTAGTTCAGCTGGTAAAGTTTGACACTTCCCACCCCAACCTCCTTTAGAGTTGTTTTATCATTATGTTTAGCATTATTTTGTCATCCACTGTAGTGGTCTTATTTCGTTCTGTGTGGGGATTCACAATTCAAGTTTGAGGGTGAATTATGCATGCTAATGAAACAGCTGTAGTACTTCTCAACATAGAAAACGTTTCTGATCTGCGGTTGTAGCACTGTAATGTTTATTCATTTACCTTATGACCAGACACAGGATGTAGACTAGGACAGAATTTGAGTACTTAGACACAAATGGATATTCTAAATAAGAAAGAAACATACAATAGGTAAATAAATCATGGAATTGACTTTATTTTGTTCCTTCACCAGTTAAATACACCTGTCCCAATTGGTTAGTAAAATTCCTAACAAAAACATGAAGACAAAAGAACCTTCAAAGAAATTGCAGAATGACTTTCTTCAAAAGCATCAATCAGAGGTAGGATATAAGGATTTCCAAGGCTTTAAACATTCCCCGGAAAACTGTAAAGTCCATTATTAAGGAAGGGAGAGAATATGGCACAACCGTGAATCTTTCTAGAACAGGCCATCCTCAAAAACGTATCTGGTTGAGGAAGGCATAGTCATGGAGGCCACCAAATGCCCTTATGGCAACTCTAAAGGAGTCTCAGTCTTTCACGGCTGCCACTCTGTGCATACTCCAACAATATCTTGGGTGCTTCACAAAAGTGGCCTTCATGGAGGTTGACAAAGAAAGCCATCAGTTTTTAGCCACAGTTTGGAAGAATGCATGTGGGAGTCTCTGAGACCACGTGAAAGAAGATTCTAGGTCTGATGACACCAAAATACAGTTTTTTGGCCTCAATGCTAAGCGCACTGTTTGCGCAATCCTAACACCACACATCATCCTGAGAGCACCATACCTACCGTGATGCATGGTGGCAACAGCATCATCATATGGGAATGTTTCTCTGCATCAGGGCTTGAAAACCTTGTGAATGTAGAAGGCAAAATTAATGCAGCAAAGTACAGAGAGGTCCTGGAACAAAACCTGCAAGAGACTTTGGAGAAGATTAATCTGCAAGCAGGACAATGACCACAAACATACAGCCAAAGCCACACCGGAGTGACTAAAAAACAAAAAGTGAATTGTCCTAGAGTGGATACCTCAATCCAATTCAGAACATGTGAAGTTGAAAATTGCTTTTAACCTATGGTTCCCATCCTTGCTTGGGCAACTTGAAAAGAATAACGGGCAAACATTGCTGTGTCCAGAAGTGCAAAGCTTGTAGACACTTATCAAAATAGAGTCATGACTGCTGCAAAAGGTGTCTCTACCAAATTATGACTAACAACCTCTATGCATGCACCTTAGCTCTTGCACTGTCAAATTTTATTATTTAAAACTTTATTTAATTTATTTATTTTTTAACTTTATTTGAACAGGGAAAACAGACTTAGACCTGGATCTCTTTTTCGGCTGTGCCCTGTGTAAACATGTTGACAACTACATTTTTTGGCACACAAACAAAACATTTAAAGAAAGAAAATTTCAAAACATACAAAACAAAGACATACAATTCAACAGAAGCAATCACAGACAACATCAAACAGATCCTTTATTACAGTTTTAAAATGGGCAGGGACACCAGAGTGTTTAACTTAAGTTTGATCTGCTGTTTGTTCCATAAATAAGGAGCGAAGGAACTGAAAGCAGTCCTACCCAACTCTGTGGAGACCGCATCTCTAATGTAATCCATGTCTGTGATCTGGTTTTGAAATTTGTTACTCTAGTTGAAATTAAAGATGATATATATGCAAGATGATTTTAAAAGAAGTGCTTTATAAATAAACAAGAGAGCATGTTGCTGTCATCTCACAGATAGAGAGGCCCAACCCACATGTTGGTATAGAATACAGTGATGAGTTTTGTAACTATCACTGGTGATAAACCTGAGTGCACAATGATAAATAGCATCCAGTGGTTTTAAGGTGTTTGCCAAAGCATGCATATACAGTTGTGCTCAAAAGTTTGCATACCCTTGGAGAATTGATAATATATGTACCATTTGTAAGAAAACATGAGCGAGCAGGCAAAACACATCATTTATTTCTTATGGGATTCACATTCAACTGTAGGTCATAACAGAATGGCACAATCATGAAACAAAACATGGCAACAAAGAAAAAAATTAACTGACCCCTGTTCAAAAGTCTGCATATCCTTAGTTCTTAATACTGTGTATTGCCCCCTTTAGCATCAATGACAGCGTGCAGTCTTTTGTAGTAGTTGTCTATGAGGCCCCGAATTCTTGCAGGTGGTATAGCTGCCCATTTGTCTTGACAAAATGGCTCCAGGTCAAAGTTTTTGGTCGTCTTGCATGAAGCGCACGTTTGGGATCTCCCCAGAGTGGCTCGATGATATTGAGGTCGGGAGACAGTGGTGGCCACTCCAGAACCTTCACCTTGTTCTGCTATAACCACTGGAGGGTCAACTTGGCCTTGTGCTTAGGGTCATTGTCGTGCTGGAAAGTCCAAGAGCATAGCATGCGCAGCTTTCGTGCAGAAGAATGCAAATTGCCTGCCAGTATTTTCTGATAACATGCTACATTCATCTTACCATCAATTTTCACAAGATTCCCTGTGTCTTTAGAGCTCACACACCCCCAAAACATCAGTGAGCCACCACCATGTCGGCCATAACCGGGCTTTTTTGTGGCACTGGTGCAGTAAAGGCTTCTTTCTGGCAACTCAGAAAGAAGCCTTTTTTTTCAAGTAATGTCATTTTTGTTCAAGTAATGTCATATTGTGCTCCTTGAATCAACCACACGGTCTTTTTTCCAGAGCAGCCTGTATTTCTCCTGAGGTTTTTGCATGATCGGTCATATTTTCAATATCAATGCCAAAATTTCACAATTTCTGCCAGGGTATGCAAACTTATGATCACAACTGTATCTACAAGAGACCAGATTACTAATAGCTTAGTTATTGAGTAAAATAAGGTAAAGTGGTTTACTACCAGATATAGGGCAAAAGTTACAATTGGTCATGCAGGCACGTGCACAGATAAGGCCGGAGCAGAGTTAAGCCTCCCCAGGGCTAACCCACATTCCGGTGCCCTATACTCCAACTTTTGCCCAATTAACCAGGCGAGCCATTACACAAGCAACGTAATTAAACACACATAAAGCATATATATATATATGCTTGCCAATAATTAACGTGTTAAAGCTGGTCAAATAATTACCAGATTAATTAATAAAAAGAAAGCTTAACACAACCCGTGCAAATACATGATGGCGCACGCACAAAGACAACAATTACAATGTAGAGTGCAATCACTTTACAAACACAGAGCAGTCATGCTGAGATTATCTAAATGTTATCTAAATGTTACTCACAGCCAATGTTCAAAAGGCCCTTTTCCTGATTTTCTGGAAGGCAAAATCATGAACGAGGTAATTGAAATCAAGCTGGCGCAGCAGATCGCACTCAATTGACATAACAGTCAAACAGTTCAGTCTGTTTTCATTCGAGTTCTCAGTCTGTTTTTTATTAGTCCCAACTTCGAAAATGATCTATCTCCAGTTGCATTTGAGACAAGGAGGGTAAGATAGATCCTGAGTGCAATGTCAACGTTGGGAAAAGCACTTTGTAGCTGTTTTTCTCTCAGCGTTAATATTCCATTCCCAGGTGACAGGTCATTGGTTAAGGAGCTACGAAACAAGACAAACTGAACAAATTGATGTTCAAAGTCATCTTGTAGATCCTTGCTGTACTTGTGCACGAGACTACAACAGGCACTGCGCATCTCCTCCGTGGTCATGTTTTTGAGACAGGTTAAAAAGCCAAAGTAGTTGCAGGTCTGTCTGTATGCATTGTACCTTTGACATAGTGCGCTGGTCAAACTGTCAATAATCACCAGAAACACTTCTACACGAACATTCTCACTGCCTGTGAGGGTGTGATCAGGTGTACTAGACTCGTCTGCTCTTGGTTCTTTTCACTTGCCGAGTGGTTGCAGAACGGTATTCTTGTGTAGCAGAGATTTGTTTTACTGTTACCTCCAACTCTTCAAACTGGCCACGTAAATCTTCCACAAAACTTGAGAGTGATAGAGGTAGACGCACTAGCCTCGGGGAGTGTTGCAGTGCAATTGTCTTCGTCAGAGGGATTGTTTCTAATGCTAGCAGCATTTCTACCAGGGTCCTCGAAGTGTTCTGAATTATTTCTGAAGAACTTGTTCATTTCTAGCCCTTTTCAATTGCTGTTGTTTTCTCATTTTTGCTCCGCTATCATATTTTCTTGTGGTCTCATGAGACATGTTGCAAGTCTTTTTTTTGTCAGACCGCGTAAGCGGAGCCGGCTAAGAGCGAATGTCTCTTACTGAGTGAGTGAGTGACCGACCGACCAATTGACCCTTGTTAAATAGCGTAGTGGTTAGAGAAGTGGACTTGTGAACTATATGGTCCCAAGTTCGTATCTCCTCACAGGCGAAGCGAAGTGCGAATTTTTCCGTACTGACGAAAACTTTGCTGGCCAAAACCTGAAATTGTAGACAGTTATATTAAGACTGTTTCTGGCATGGAAAAGTTACTCATCAGTCTCGCTAGCAATTGCTCAATTCTTATGATTATTCCTAAGAAGTTAGTAGATACCAGTAAGCCTATTATTGGCTAATAAGCTGTTCAAACGGCCAGTGGCAAAAGCTAACAGCTCATAGACGCTATTTCTGGTGGAGTTAAACTTAACAAAAAACGTTAGTCAGTTTAACACAATGCTCAATAGTGTTTAGCGACTGGTGAAATGCCTAATGTTGTGGCGTTATGGTTAAAGTCAGTGCCTCTCACGTGGAAGGCTCAAGTTCAAATCTATTGTGAACAACGACATTTACTTATTTTATTTCCACGATTCTCTCGTCGTTTCACTTGATGAAAAAGTTAGTTATCGTCACCTTTCTTGATAGTTATTGTATCAATGTCATTCACGAGTGAAAGAAAAAAGTACGTTGTTATACCATGAAAGAAAAAAACACGTTCTTATGCCCTAAATTAAATAGCTTTGGCAGACTAGCAAGCAATAGCTCAATTCCTATGACTATTCCAGTAAGTTAATAGATACTGGTAAAGCCTATTACTGGCTAATAAGGTGTAGCGGAACGTAGAGCTCTGTGGTTTAGTGGATAGTGACACAGCCTTTCATGTGGTCGACCCGCATTCGAATCTCAAGAGGGCAATACTTTCTATTGCGGTCCGGCT
Source organism: Esox masquinongy (assembly GCA_016801175.1). Classification (NCBI taxonomy): domain Eukaryota; kingdom Metazoa; phylum Chordata; class Actinopteri; order Esociformes; family Esocidae; genus Esox; species Esox masquinongy. The sequence goes on along the minus strand of JACXGI010009934.1, from coordinate 16,268 downwards.
GAACTAGGCTTGCCTGGTTTCTTGTTAACCGACACGTACAGTGAACTGAAACAAATCCTGCGAGAAGTGATAGCCCACGTCTAGCTACTTTAATAACACAATGTACAGCTAACTAATGTATGGATGTACAGTTAGGTCAAAACTCAACGTAAAATGCGACTCAAAATCCCAATGAAAATTCCCATTCAGCCGTCCACTCTCGAGGCCCTCTAGTGGACGGGGCCCGGGGCTGCAGCCCATGTAGCCCATTGGGTTAATGTGGCCCTGGGTAAGGCTCAACCTGTGCAGAGCACATGCCCCTTTGCTATCTAGTGCCCTTTCCTGTTGACATGTGCCCATCCACCTTGGTGACGTGCGTCAGGCACACAGACGGGCACGCGTCGTCCGTCTTTTTTACGCGAGTCACTCATTCCAGTGGGCATGCATCGGCAGTTTTTTTTCGCCCGTCACTCACTCCAACACATCATCTGTTCGTGTGAGCTGACAACTCCGCCCACTTTTTCAGATTCAGCACATGCCCCTCAGAAGGTCTGTGCATGGTACTGGGGTCATGGTTAGAATTAGGATTAATGCTAGGTATCTGGGGTTAAGGTTGGGATTAGGTTTAAGGTTAGGTGTCTGTGGTTAAGGTTGGGATTAGGTATAAAGTTAGGTGTCTGGGGTTAAGTTTGGAATTAGGTTTAAGGTTAGGTGTCTGGGTTAAGTTTGGGATTAGGTTTAAGGTTAGGTGTCTGGGGTTAAGGTTGGGATTAGGTTTAAGGTTAGGTGTCTGGGGTTAAGGTTGGGATTAGGTTTAAGGTTAGGTGTCTGGGGTTAAGGTTGGGATTAGGTTTAAGGTTAGGTGTCTGGGGTTAAGGTTGGGACTAGCTTTAAGGTTAAGTGTCTGGGGTTAAGTTTGGGATTAGGATTAAGGTTAGGTGCTAGAGGTTAGTTTTGATGTCTACCCACTGTTGTGGCAGTGTCACATTAATCTATTTATTTAAAGTGTTTCCTCCTTGCCTTGCCTGTCCCTAATGAAACCGATGGAGCAGAGATGTGATTGAGCTGAACTCTATCTGAGAGGACAACCCAGAGAGGACTAGATGAAGGAATGAAACAAGATAGAAGGGAGAGGGAGAGCGAGGGGAGGATAGAGAGGAAAGGAGGGAGGTAGAGGCAGTAATGGGGGTTGAGCAAGATAGAGAAAGTGAGAGAGAAAGATTGATAGAAGCGGCTGTAGAAGGGGAGAGAAAGGGAATGACGATGAGAAGGAAGAGAGGGAGGGAAACTGGAGACAGTGGGCATATAAAACGAGATTGAGAGGAGATGAGGGAATAGGGGAAATGTGTATAGTGGGAGAGAGAGAGTGAGAGAGATGCACCGTTGGATAAGACAAAGGATGGAAAGGCGCTGAAAGATGCCGGAGAACAGTAGATGTTGAGATAGAGGAGGTGGGCTAGAGGATAATACGAGGAAATGGCTGGAACAAGTTATACTGCACACGCAGAAAAAGGGGAGGGCGAAAGTAAGAGAGAGAATGTTAACGGGGGGGGACAAGATTTCAGCGTCAGAAAAGGGGGTGAGCTGGATGAATGGAGGGATGGACACAGTAAGTGTGTGATGACAGAGCGAGAGAGGGGGAGACAGAAGGACAGCGAGGAATCTGTTTGACTGGAGGGGGGCCGGTCCATTTGCTACCTGCGTGTGGATAAATGAAAGGCTTCTCTCAGCCTCGTTAAGCTTGACGCACCGTCACAGCCACCCTAGCGCAGCGCTGATTAAAATGCACCCGCTGCTGCGGCAGGGCTGGAGGAGCTGGAGACGGGGCTAACGGATCAGGGCAGTGCCGAGGCCGCACTCCCGTCCCCCAGCTGCAGAGGCGCAGCGAACAGGCCGAAAGGTCACGCCTCAGCGACCCCAGAGCTATGCCTTATTTATCTAGCTTTTTTACTTCAGCCAGTTGGCCAGGGGAGTGAGAGGCGTGGGGAGAGGAAGGGAGGAATTGGGAGGTAGAGATAGGGACGTTGTCAGGTAATCTGAACTCATTGCTCCGTTTGAGTGCCACATGGATGGAAATGCATGGATCTCAATGCCTCCAACAATTTAAAGAATGCAAATTTTAACAGCCCCGATTGGTCCCAGAAACTGATCGGTGGGCAAAAACTAGAACACTTGGATAATGCGCTGTTTAGAAAATTCCTCATTGGTTTTGACACATCAATTACTGATTACTTAGTTTTGCTTCTCAGAGTACATCAGTGGAAACATTCAGTTTGATTCAAGGGAGCTGTTTTATTTTATTTCATGAAATTGATTTGTTTTTCCCAATTGTGTAGTTCAAGCTTTTCTCAGCATGGGAGATGGGAAGATTGGGATGTCCTTCCAAAACATACCTCACCATGCTGCACTGCTTCTTTATCACACTGTTACAGTAGCTAACCCAGACTGAACCAGTGTGTCTGGTTTGATAGAGGACATAAACTCTAGTTTTAGTTATAATAGGTTATGATGAGGGACATGGTATTTTCCCTCTTTATAGGTTCTCTCTGCAATTTGGTTAAAAAAAATTCTGCCTTGCCCATTGGGCCAAACCCCTCCCCTCCCCTCGCCTCTCAGATCTATTCATATTAGCGATGTGCAGTTTGCGAACAATTCGTTCATTTTGAACGAATCTTTTTAGTGACTCGGGGCTCACAAGTAATTTTTTCTAGTGACTCTTTCAACTGTATCGTCCATTCGAACGTTTTGATTTCGAGCGGATTTCTGCAACATGATCACTTGCTTAATACCCGGTCCTCCAGCTCAGTTTTCTGATCAACGTCTATGTACATTCGCAGAGAAAAATATATCAAGGCAGGAACATCCTAAAGACATGTTTATAACCAGTGGCGTTGTTAGGCCTGGGCGTCCGGGGCTTTGGCCTGGGCGTCCGGGGCTTTACCCCGGATCTTTTATGAATAGCCCCGGATCTCAAATTGACCAAAAAATAATAATAATAACGAAATAGCCCCTGATCTATTCATCTATAATCCCGATTGCGCATTAAGACAATGTAATCGTGTAGGCCGCTAGCGTGTACATCGAAATTTTCCGCATGTGCATTCTCTCCCGGGCGGGGCAGGGGGGCTAAGCCCCGAATATATTGTGATCCTAGCGACGCCTCTTATAACTGATAATTGAACGTAGACTATAATAATTAATTTAGTTAGTTGATTACTGATGTCATGAAAAAAACCCTGATGAAAACAAGCATGGAGCCGCAGCCTTTGCCTAAGTAAAAAGACTCATGAACGACTGACTCATTCAGTTTTACCGTTCAATTGAACTACTGGCAGCGGAGTTCTACCCCAACCACAAACTGCACTGTTAGTTTTACGTTCGCAAGGAAATATAGGTCAAGATAGTAGGATTATAAAGACATGTTTGTAACAGATAATTTGACACATGGTAGGCCAAAAAATAATAATGTAGTTGATTTTTGATTTTAATGATGAACACAGATGAAATCGTACACCTAGCATTTGCTTAAGTAAAAAAGACATTGGATGGCATTGCCGACCCAAATGAACCAAATGAACCAAATGACTCAGACGATTCAAACTTTTTACTGAGTGACTCGACAAGATCCAAGTCAGTACAAAGAGTTGAACTTCCCATCACTAATGCATATAAACATTCAAAAATATCCTCCTTAAAATGTATTAGCTGAAAGAATGACCATCCAGATCAGACATTCTGGCTACCACAGCTTCTTTGCTTAAGATATCTCCCACAAACTAAGATGTTTTTGTCCCTAATATATAATAATATATTTATCTCTTAAGGCTCCAAAATAATTTTAGAATGCTACTGTACTTATTAGTATTATTTAGAATTCTCAAAATACATAATTTTCTCACACACTTCTCTTCTTCCACTTCATCCTCCTCTCCCTCTTCCTCCTCCCCTAACTTTGCTTCCTCCTCTCTCTCTTGGTGAGTGAAGAACACATACGCCACAACACAACTGTTCTAGGTAGCCTGACAGACAAACCAGATAGTTAGCCAGCTACAGCAAGCAGCTGGATTCATTTCTAAATGAATGACATCAGTAGAAACAAGAACAATCATCCAACAAGTTTGCTGACTATAACTAAAACCAAACACTTTATTTTTGAGCCAACAGTCCATTGAGGTCCACAGCCAATGTGATCATAACAAAGTAACCACAAGGCTCACGAATTTCAAGACATAGGACTTTTGATTTTTGACAAGTGAAAGTATGTGGTCCAACTTTTGGCAGATTCATAACGTCATTACAATCAAATGACAGCATTGTGAACAAAGCACAACATTACCACCTCCACTCATGCTAACTAGTGAAAGTGACAGATTGACACTTTGCAGGGGTCACAAATTTACGGCCATACACCTGATGTTCTCATCTATTTAGTAGCAGGATTGCTATTGTCTTCTAAGAGATATGACCAAAGTTTCAACATGGACAACACGAAAAATACAGTATATCCACTGTTCATTAATATCACTCATCTCAAAATTATTAACACTTTCAAATACCAACTCTATATCACTAAACAATATAGAAACAGTGTCTTCTAACGTGAAAAGTTGTGGCCGCTTTTTTACTATCATTTTAATGAAATGAAGAAAACTTTAAAAAGTTAAATGACAGCATAACCTGTTTCTGTTTTGTTGTTAATGACAAAATCCTCGCAAACTCAATAACAGATAATAAGCAAGTAGATTTTGATTTACAAAAATATTACTGTTAAAGAAACAAGGCCATTCGCATCTGTTCCGTTAGACTAAAGAAAGGTCATCAATGTCTTTTCTGTGGTTTAAAGGGTTCATCTCAATAAGCCTAATGAGGGAGGAAGAGAGGTTGTACATTTTAAGGAGAATACGTAATGCTCAGTCATTTAGTCAATGTCTCTGCCTAGAAATTTGAGATGTTGCTTTCAAAGAACATCTACTGTAGCTGTCTATTTTTTGACCTCCATCTGCTCCTCTCCATTCTCTGACTCTTAAGTGAATTTATTGCCCCTCACCTCTGCCAAGATTTTGTGTTAGGGTGTCACCAAATTGGGATGTACGAAATCCAGCTGAATGCTTTAAAGTCCCAAATTGTACAGGCCATAACCAGATCCAAGTCTCTGGAGAGTGCTATTTTAATATAGATTTTGATGACTAAACTGGATGATCATTGTAGTATTGCCTGTGTCAGCGGGATTATATAAACATCAAATTCCTGCATTTGGTTCTGAGCCAAAACAATTCTGGAACACTGTAAAATCCATGGAAAATTAAAACTCATCTGTCTACTACACTCAAATTTGAGAATCACCCCTGACAAAGTTAGAATGATTGGGGAGCTTCAACAACCATTTTGTCAGTGCTTGAATCTACAACTTTTGTCAGGTCCTGACTGGGGTGCCTCTAGGCTTCTCTATGTGCCTGGAGGCCACAGTCAGGGCCTGACTGCAGAAGTCTGCGCGCTTATGTTTAATTGTCCCCAATCGGAGGAAGCTGCTCCCTATTGCCTCTGGTTGGAGACCCTATTTAAGTAGTCCTTGTTTTCCCTTTAGTTTGTCTTTCATTGTTTAGCTTTGTGTTGAGCCTCAGTTTCTCCCCAACCCTGCATATGGTCAAGCTCCTCCCACAAAAGCTCAATAGGGTTGAGATGGATGGTTGTGCTGGCCACTCCTTATAGACAGAAAACCAGCTGACTGCTTCTTCCCTAAATAGTACTTGCATAGTGGAGCTGTGCTTTGGGTCATTTTCCTGTTTCTTGCATGGAATAGCCTTAATTTCTCAGAACAAGAATAGACTGACAAGTTTCACAAGAAAGTTCCTTTTTTCTGGCCATTTTGAGCCTACTGTATAATCAAACCCACAATTGTTCCAGATACTCAGCTAGTCTATCAAAGGCCAGTTTTATTTCTTCTTTAATCAGCACAACAGTTTTCGGCTGTGTTAACATAGTAACCCAATTTAACAAATCCGACAAACTATAATCTGCACACCCCTAGATTTAATATTTGGGGTTGGCCACTTTTGCTGAAATAAATGCATTTAGTCATTCCTTGTAACTGTCTATCAGTCTCTTACATAAACTGAAAGGAATTTTTGCCAACTCTTTTTTGCAGAAGTGCTTCAACCGTTATGTTCAAGGACATTCTTGCCTTCATTTTGGCCATTGAACTCCACATTGTTCTGGTAGGTTTGGTCTTTACCCATGTGTTGCCTGGAAAAACTCAGATGTGTGTTAATATTATTTTTGAGAGCAGCTCCTTCCTTCATCGCTTCCCATTTTCAGCAAAGTTTGTGCAGTCGCTTTCTGACAGTTGACTCATGCATGTCGACATTGATTGTGGCAAGACAGGCCTGTAGATCGTTTGATGTTGCCAAGGGATTCTATGAACATTTTTCAGTCTGCTTTTGGGCTGTATTTGGTGGGATGACCTGTCCTATGTACTTTGCCAGTTGCTGGAATTTTCTCCATTTGTAGGTTTTATTTTTTGACAGTAGAATGATGTACTTTCAAATGCTTGGAAATGGCTTCGTAACCCCTTCCTCATGAGCATCAATAATCTTTCTTTGGAGAGCCTCGGATATATCTTTTGAACTTGGTCTGTTGATGTGTTATCACACAAAGTGCATTCAGAAAGTATTCAGAAAATTTCACTTCTACCACATTTTATTTTACAGTTATTCTGAAATAGATTAAATGTATTTTTTCTTTGTCTTAATCTAATTAAAATACCCCATAATGACAATGTATGATTTTGTTTTAGTACACATCACGTTTCATACATTACCGTTTCATACACTACCATTGGGGTCACTTAGAAGTGTCCTAGTTTTCTAAAGAAAAGCACAATTTTAGTCCATAAAAATAATGTCAAATTGATCAGAAATGCAGTGTAGATGTAATGTTGTAAAGGACTATTGAAACTGGACACAGCTGATATTTAATGGAATCTCTACATAAGCGTACAGAGGCCCATTATCAGCAACCATCACTCCTGTGTTCCAATGGCACGTTGTGTTTGTTAATCCAAGTTTATCATTTTAAAAGGCAATGAGATTGTTAGAAAACCCTTTTGCAATTATGTTAGCACAGCTGAAAACTGTTGTGCTGATTAAAGAAGCAATAAAACTGGCCTTCTTTAGAGTATCTGAAGCATCAACAATTGTGCGTTCAATTACAGGCTCAAAATGGGTAGAAACAAAGAGCCATCCTCTGAAAATCATCAGTCTATTCTTGTTCTGTGAAATGAAGGTTATCGCTTGCAAGAAACTGCCAAGTAATAGAAGAAACTTTTGAACGGAAGTGTAAGCATTCAGACCCTCTGCTTAGACACTTTGACACTAGAACCGCCAAATGCCTACGCCAATTGGCGTTTGAGTTTGTAATTAAAATAAAACTGCCATTTTGAAAGCTACACCCTCCTCCTTCCATGACTTTTCCTAAATAGGCGTATATTACATTGTTCCGTTGTCGGAATTCTAAACTGACGAACAGAAAACTATTTAGAGACTGTTCACCTGTTTGTTTTTACCCTGTTTTCCGACTTAAACCGCCAACAGCCCACACCACTTAGTGTTGGTACCCAAATGGTACCCAGGCGCTAATCACCCCTCACTGAATGCATGACGTCAATGGATGAATGGGAAATACTCCCAGGAGAATGAAAACGTAATTAGGCTATTATTGAAACATAATACAAATGATATAGGCTACTTATCACACAGGTTACCGTTTTTCAATAGAAGATTCAGCTTATTGTGTAGGCTAATTCATCAAATGTAAATCGAAACTGTAAATCTACATTATTTTAGGAGGGAAAGATAAACTAAATCACGCATACATCCTATCGTCTCTCTGAATTTTCTATGCTTATTTTACTGAAGATTAATATTCTACAAATGTATTAGGCAAAATAATTATTCACAAAACGAAATTCCAATGATATCTTGTCTTTTTCTAATTACTCCTCTCGGTTTTTCGATAACTTATTCATGTCACCTATAGAATAATATTATATGCCAGTAATCTAGGAGACTAGAGCTATACATTGGCGTTGAAATCAACTCGATTGCCCCACTACATCCCGCGGGAGAGACGTGCAAATATGTGCTGTTCACAGCCTATTCATTTCGGACCTCTTCTTTTTCGATGAAATCTTTTTTTAGTCTTCTTTTCGTATGATGGGACCTTCGATACAAACACATTCTTGTACTTTTCAAATTCATTAACCATTTAAAACAAATTCAGTAATTTATTATTTTTTAGACTGTATAGTTTGATTACGACCCAGTAGATGAACTGATGCTCTGGCTGGATGATGATGCTGCAGAGGAGAATGTCCATGCTAATAGGGACGATTCGTATGCTAATGACGCCAAACGGCGTTAGGCTCTGGCGGTTACTGGGGGTCAAAAAGGCCTGGCGGTTCTAGTGTTGAATTGAGCTCAGGTACATCTCATTTCCACTGATCATCCTTGAGATGTTTCTGCAACATGATTGGACTTCACCGGGGCTCAATTAAATTGATTGGACTTGATTTTAAAAGGCAAACATCTGTTTATATAAGATCCCAGAGTTGACAGTTATCGCTTATAGCAAGGATAGGGTTGTACTAATCTTTTCTGAGGGAGGAAATTGCATTTCTGTTTATTTTAATTGCATAAATGGTTTTAAAGTAATTTTTTGTATGAATTGTTCAGTTGGGTTACCTTTATCATTGAATGTGGTTGGAATATAGCTCATATATGTGTACAAATATGTACTTTTTCACTTGACTGTAGCTTTAATGTCCAAAATGCCTTCTTTGACCTCCACTTGCTCCTGTTACTTCTTGTATATGGTTAAACTGCTCACTCTCATTCTATAACCTTATATCGCCCACTTTCAGGTAAATCCAGAATTGGTTTCTTGTTCTGTAGTAAGGTATATTTTCCCCACGCTGCCAAGTACACTCTTGTAAAAATGATCATCCTGCCAGTCCTTGACTGTGGTGTCATGTTGTTTTTTACAATCTTGACACTAACAGTGTCACTAACCTCAATAAATTGGAAATAATTTACGAAACGTAATTTATTTTGTCACCAGCACCTCCTTCACACTCATCACTGTGATCTTTACACTCTGGCTGACTGGCCCTCACTTTACACAATGCCAGACTCACAGGTACCAATTAATTTACAATGTACCTTCTGAGTAGCAAATCGATCAATCTGTATTCGTCTCACTTCATATAATGTAATTTGATGATGCTGTTTATTTCCCTTGTACATAGTGTTTACTTTTACTATGTTTACATTATTCATGTGGTTCTGTGTGTTGTCATGTCTTTTTGCAATTATATGCCTTTGACCAGGTGGTCACTGGAAATGAAAATGTGATTCTCAGTTGACTTCCTTGAACAGTGAAATAAACTAGAGTATAAAAGATAATGATCCCTATTTAGGAGGCATAGGCAGGGGTCTGAGGTAAGATGAACCCTCAGCAGTTTTGACAACACGAAGGATATGTTACTGTAAAAATCCCTGAACTAAATGCATTACAGTGTGTGGCATTAATTGTACCGAATGGATTAATTATTTTTAATCCAGAAAACGTTTATTTAGCAAGCTGTTGATGAATCTAAATCAAACTCACCACACTGTATCTAATGGATCCCCATACTCTTGCCCATGGTCCCAGACTCAAGCAAGCTAAACGGTTATGAAAATCATTAGCACTTCAGACTAGCTAACATTTAAAATGACCTGCTGTAACTTTAGCTGGTAGCTACGTTCAAACTAACTGAAAAAAACAGCTAGCTGGAGCCGGAGCTAGACTGTTAAGCTGCTAATTGCCTAAGCTGCTATTACTACATAAAATTGACACACACTACCATTCAAAAGTTTGGGGTCACTTGAAAATGTCCTTGTTGTGCATGAAAACATACATGAAATGAGTTTGAATTGAAATATAGTCATTGTCATGGTTGGAAATAATGATTTTTTATTAAAATAATAATGTAATGTAAATTAATAATTGTGTCCTTCAAACTTTGCTTTCATTAAGGAATCCTCTTGATGGGCACTTCTTACGTACCATAGTGGTCAGGCTGCTCCCACAACAGTTCAATAGGGTTGAGATCCAGTGACTCTGCTGGCCACTCCATTACAGACAGAATACCAGCTGACCGCTTCTTCCCTAAATAGTTCTTGCAGAGTTTGGAGCAGTGTTTGGGTCATTGTCTTGTTTTAGGAAGAAACCGGCTCCGCTATGCCGTTCACAGGGTATGACATGACGCTGCAAAATGGAGTGATAGCCTTCCTTTTTCAAGATCCCTTTTACCCTGTACAAATCTCCCACTTTACCACCACCCCCAGACCATCACATTGCCTCCACCATGCTTGACAGATGATGTCAAGCACTCCTCCAGCACCTTTTCATTTGGTCTGCGTCTCACAAATGTTTTTCTTTGTGATCTGATTGTTCTTCTTTGTGTTCTGTGCTAACATAATTGCAGAATGTTTTTCTAATGATCAATTAGCCTTTTAAAATGATAAACTTGGATTAGCAAACACAACGTGCCATTGGAACACAGGACTGGTGGTGGCTGATAATGGGCCTCTGTACACCTATGTGGATATGTTCCATTATAAATCATCCATTTCCAGCTACAATAGTCATTTACAACATTAACAATGTCTACACTGTATTTCAGATCTATTTGATGTTATTTTGAAGGACAAAAAATGGCTTTTCTTTCGAAAACAAGAAAATGTCTAAGCAACTCTAAATTTATTAATGGAAGTGTACATTTGTACACTAAAGGATCATAGAAGAATATCTGAATACATTTCCAATGCATTTTTTAATACGAATAATCAAACCAACCAAAACATGCAGTAAGCATTTTACACATTTTTTGTGCGAACCCACTCATTCCTAGGGAATCTTTCAGACCATCAGTGTTCAGGGTTCAAACACAGAATGCTGAATGCGTACCATGGTTATGACCCATGTATTGCTTTTACAGTTGCCTTGATGACATTTTTAAAATAGCAGAATTGGCCAAAAGCTGTGTTATATTAAATAAAAATAGGGTTCCTTTGGGGTTTGTGGTCTATATGGTCAATATACATCAGCTAATGGCTGTATCAAGACACTCAGTATTGTATAGTGCCTATGAACATCAATTAGCTATGGTATTCTGGACATACATCACACGCCCCTGTGTCTTATTACTTAAATATAATGCTGCTTGAGCCAACCAATGTTAACCATTATACGTGCAACAGAATTTTCCTGCCATGGTTATGATTAAAATGCCATTAAAGTACCATGGTAGTTTTTTCATTGTACTACCATGGTACTTTTATGGGAGAGTTTATTATCTATTGGTCACCACAGTTTCAAATACACACACACACACACACACACACACACACACACACACACACACACACACACACACGTTCATCTACGATATGATCATTGTGATTCTGTAAAGAAATGAAAGATTGTATGTACAACATAACAACACTTGTAATGGTGCTATAACATTTCTTCTGTGCCTAACCCACACGGCACATGGCATTACATACTGTATATTGTACATATTGAGAAACAAATGCAGATATCAATATCTTAGTGGAGAGAGGGGCTAATTACTGTTGTCAGTCACGATTTATGACCCTTTTTCCCTGGCCAGCAAGAGATCTAATCTGACAGATAATAAATCAAATGTGCATGCGAGAGCTCAGCAGGCCATCTAGAATTTTCAACTAATTTACTCAGAGCTGATCTGAAACATAAAACACTCTAATGTAGTAATTGTAAGAATAACACAATACGTTTGGTACTAGTAATACACTTGATTGCTGGAACTGGTAATTATGGTTGCTCTTAAAAGTATTCACCCATTTGGACTTTCACATTTTATTTTGTTACAACATGAAATCAAAATGGATTTAATCAGGGGTTTATGCCACTGATGAATACAAAAATGTCAATAATGTCAAAGGGAAAAATAAAATATGCTAATTGTTCTATATAAACAAGAATAGGAACCAGGCAAGCCTAGTTCTGCCGATTAGATGGGATGTAAGTTCTTGCCCTGGCTGGATTCAATCCACGGTTTCCTATGTGGGAGACTGTGTCTTCATCCACTACGCTATTTAAACAGTGAGTGTTGTTGAACGTGATTCGTGTGTAGAGATGTGGTGTCTGTTTACTTCTGCATTGTATAACCAAATTATTTGAAACTCTGCGGTTCTCGAAACTAGTTCCCTACATAAACCGAAATAGTCGACGCGTCATAATCCCCATAAAACCTAGCGCCAAACTGCTATGGTTTCCGGTTTGTTTCACATTTTCCCCATTCATTTTTCCCATAAGGGAAATTACAATCGCTTCAAATAAGGCCTGTGTTTCGCGTAGACTTATGCCACATCGCCGTTTTGATAACCATTTAAATCTCATCAGAACAAGGTGAAGAATGTCAACATATTTGCTTAAATTACCCCTACAAACGTGTACATGCTAATTAGCAACACAGAATGCCTAACGTAAGACTACAATTCCCTAAAGTAAACTTCTCTACGTCATTTCTAACCTTAGTTAACGTTGACCAGCGCGATCGTTCCAAATTCAGTGTGCTGTTGTGTTGAAATAAAGTGTTACAAATCTTCCGTCCTCTTTCTATGCTATTCATTGCCATTAGCGAGCTAGCAGTGCAGTAACAAATACATAGATTTGTTTTACTTACAGAAATATTACTAATAGTTATCTTAGTTTGTCGATGTTACGGTCAATTTCAGACCGTATGTCATTTTTATGGATGAGCATTAAAAGACCAGAAGACCACTACAAGTGTGGACATTATCAGAAGTTCAGCAATAGTGAAGGTTAGAAGTTTATCCTGTGTTGGTGAGTGTAGCTACAGTAACAAGATACAAGGGGGAAAAAAAACACAGAATTGATATACAGTTGTGCTCAAATGTTTGCATACCCTTGGAGAATTGGTAATATATGTACCATTTGTAAAGAAAACATGAGTGCGCAGGCAAAACACATGTATTTGATTTCTTATGGGATTTATATTAAACTGTAGGTTATAACAGAATGGCACAATCAAAAAACAAAACATAGCAACAAAGAAAAAAAATTAACTGACCCCTGTTCAAAAGTTAGTTCTTAATACTGTGTATTGCCCCCTTTAGCATCGATAACAGCGTGCAGTCTTTTGTAGTAGTTGTCTATGAGGCCCCGAATTCTTGCATGTGGTATAGCTGCCCATTCGTCTTGGCAAAATGCCTCCAGGTCATGCAAAGTCTTTGGTCGTCTTGCTTGAAGCTCACATTTGAGATCTCCCCAGAGTGGCTCGATGATATTAAGGTCAGGAGACTGTGATGGCCATTCCAGAACCTTCACCTTTTTCTGCTGTAACCACTGGAGGGTCAACTTGGCTTTGTGCTTAGGGTCAATTTCGTGCTGGAAAGTCCAAGAGCATCCCATGCACAGCTTTCATGCAGAAGAGTGCAATTATCTGCCAGTATTTTCTGATAACATGCTGCATTCATCTTGCCATCAATTTTCACAAGATTCCATGTGGCTTTAGAGCTCACACATTCCCAAAACCTCAGCGAGCCACCACCATGCTTCACAGTGGGATGGTATTCTGTTTACTATAGGCCTTGTTGACCCCTCTCCAAACATAGCGGTTATAGTTGTGACCATAAAGCTCTATTTTGGTCTCGTCACTCCAAATTACAGTATGCCAGAAGTTGTGAGGCAGGTCATATTGTAACCAGGCTTTTTTGTGGCACTGGCGCAGTAAAGGCTTCTTTCTGGCAAACTCGACCATGCTGCACATTTTTGTTCAAGTATTGTCGTATTGTGCTCCTTGAAACAACCACACCGTCTTTTTCCAGAACAGCCTGTAGTTCTCCTGAGGTTACCTGTAGGTTTTTCTTTGTATCCCAAACAATTCTTCTGGCAGTTTTGGCTGAAATCTTTCTTGGTCTTTCTGACCTTGACTTGGTATCAAGAGATCCCTGAGTTTTCCACTTCTTAATAAGTGATTGAACAGTACTGATGGGCTTTGGATATCTTTTTATATCCTTTTCCATCTTTATAAAGTTCCATTACCTTGTTACGCAGGTCTTTTGACAGTTCTTTTCTGCTCCCCATGGCTCAGCATCTAGCCTGCTCAGTGCATCCACGTGAGAGCTAACAAGCTCCTTGATTATACACAGACACTAATTGCGATTTAAAAACCCACAGGTGTGGGAAATTCACCTTTAATTACCATTTTCACCTGTGTGTGTCACCTTGTGTGTCTGTATCAAGGCCAAACATTCAAGGGTATGTACAATTTTTGATCAGGGCCATTTTGGGTGATTACTGTCATTATGATTTAAAAAGGAGCCAAACAACTATGTGATGATAAATGGCTTCATATGATCACTATCCTTCAATAAAAGAAATTTTTTTTGCATGATCAGTCATATTTTCAAAATCAGTGCCAAAATTTCACAATTTCTGCCAGGGTATGCAAACTTATGAGCACAACTGTATTATCAATAAACATATTATCCAGGATACTACCTTGGACACCATTATAATTTCTAATGCTGTCATTATTTACATTCTCAATATAATATTCTGTTTATACATCTAGCTTGTATTGTATGACCAGATCATATTAGAGGTTTGGGATCTTGTGTTAAATTGCCAAGCTCATAAATCTGGCCATGCAGCTACACTGGCTATTTTTGAGGTCCACAACATCAGATGTACATGTGTCAAAAGAACTCCCTTAGATGAACCTTGATTTCACCACACAACATCAGATGTTTATGTGTCAAAAGAACTGCCTTAGATGAACCTTGACTCACCACACAGATCACTTTATTCCCAGCATACAACTCCAATACCATGACAAGTGATAGAAAAATACATTGTATTACCAAGGGGTCCTAGACTAGAACAGTACAACAATTCATAAGGTCCATGTTCCACCTTCCACAACTGCCTTCCTTTTACATTCCCCGGTCAATGGGGGCACAACAGAGATTTCCAAACGTGGCTACTCTCCCATGTGCTAATAAGGAAATTGCAAATGACAAACTACGCACTCTATACTCAATATTTTATGGTCTACACTGCAACCAAGCATAAAGGGGAAACGCTAAAAACTATCAAATGAGAAACGACAAAATCAATGGTTTTACACGTGGTATGGGTCCAACCCTTGCTTTACTTAATCCTGCCAACCCTTCGAAAGGGTCACTAGTTGTTGGGATAATGCAGGAAGTAAACAAACAGACAAGGACTGTGAATAGAAAAGGCCATTCACTTCTAACAATGTGCAGTCTGTGGAGATGTACATGGCTGATGGCTATAACCCTCTGTCCAGAGAACCCACAGAGGAGGATCTTCAGTGGTTGAGCAATTTAGGATTTGTTGCCAGCAATTTAGGATTAGTGTTACTTCACTGTTAAAAAGGGTCCTTGGCTCACAAGCGCTAGATGGGGTGTAAGTCTGTGAATTGGGGCACAGACAAATGGCTACTGGAAAGGATATGTGCTCTCAGGGCTGAAAGAAAAAAAGTAAAAAATTACTTGGTTGTAATCCGATTTCTCGACGCGGCAAGTTAACTGGCACACATGGAAAATGATGCATAGAAGCATAGCTAACATTTGCATAACTAAGTTAGTGTACATAGGTTTCCCAAAACTCAAAACATGATAGCACGCTAGCATGTTCATGTTTATATACATGGCCTGGTGGAAAACCTAATTCCATAATGTACATCATGAATATCTTGTAAATAATAAAGTTATCTAATGTTTTACGGCAAATTATACAAAATGCTGTTTGCAGCTAACACATTTTATAGTACTGTACCTTAACACATGGCCCCAGCAACGACTCTCCCTTGCCGACGTAGAAAAACAATAAAAGATAAACTTGTGCTCAGCCAATCAATTATTAAAATGAGAAACTACAAAGGCTGATTTGGATATAAAATGCTCAACATTCAAACTATATTCTTGCTCTTTAGATTTTTCTCTGTGGGAAACGTGGACGGTTTTCCAGCTATCACAGGCTGCACTTGGTGATGACGTCAAACGTAAGTGTAGTTCTTTGAGATAGCCACATTAGCGGCTAAATAGCTTTCTGTCATTTTTGGCTAAATTTAGCCAAATATATTGATATAAGTCCCTGTCTACCCATCCCCATAACCCTGAACCAGCCCTACTCCCTGTCTGCCCATCCCCATA
>JACXGI010009933.1:0-28955 GCA_016801175.1 Esox masquinongy | reverse complement strand
CCCACCTGGCAAGACAGCAAGGGAGGACAGTATCAAGCCATTCTGGTCACCTTCATGCCCCTGGGCCAGACTACACTTAATCATAGACCATGCTGTAGAGATGAGTCTTTAGTAGACACTTGAAAGTTTGCACTGAGTTTGCGTTTCTAATCTTAATTGGCAAATCATTCCACAGCAGTGGAGCTCTATGAGAGAAGGAAATATGGATAACTATGTTGTCTTAGTCCTTTGGTGACAAAAAAGCAAGTCAGGACTGAGACTGTAGCAATATGTTGTGGCTTTTGAATAAAAATGGGTTTCATTGTCTCACTGAGAAAAAAAACTCTTTCCCAGTGTGAGTTTCCTGGACTTCGCTCCTTTCATATTTGCTCCTGACACACTCTACAGTTCCTGCCAACGACAAACATCCATTAAGAGGAAACATCCATTAAAGAACATGAAAATACTACAGATTTTCAAATATATCTTTTTCTTTGACTTTAAAGGGTAGAGGGGGCTATTTTATAATTGTGACCAGTTTACAGTATTGAAAATGAAAAGTTTATATGTAAAATAGCATGTAAAAGAAAAGTGTAAACAAAATGTTCTTAACTGTACATGAAATATGCACTTAGTAAAACATAGACTTTAGACACAGCCAGTTTCCATCTATTGTGACTGCATTGTGTGTGTGTGTGTGCGTGTGTGCGTGTGTGCGTGCGTGCACGCGCCTGCATGTGCGCGTGTGTTTGTGCGTGTTGTGTGTGAGTGTCTGTAATGTGTGCTTTCAGGGGAGCTCATTTCCCATCATTTGCTTAACCTGTAATAAATACAACGTTTATTACATCAACGACATACCGTCTTTTGGAGGTGAGGTGAAGCGGTTGTCCTGTGATGCTTATTGTAAGAGCAGGGATGTTGACTCGGTGCCATGGCCAACGTTTTCAATCTGACACTCTTATCAACATGGCCACCTAATCATCCCTACTTTCAATTGGCTCATCCATCACCTGTACTGTCCACTGTATCTATTCCCCCCGGTTGTTGCTGTAAAACAGAATGGGTTCTCAGTAGACATACCGGATAAAATAAGGGTAAAATTAAAATGTAATGAAACACTACATTTTAAGAGAAACAAAATTGCTTTATATGGCTTGGTAAGTTACAGAACACTGCTTTTTTTAGGTCGCATTTCAGCACCAAGGTCAGATCCTCTCAATTAATTTCAGTGCTGGCCCTGCCATTTGAACACCCCAGATAGCTTTGTGTTGTATTGTACAGTGCTATTTCTTAACTCCAGACCTGGGAACTTGGTACACTGTTGGGTTTCTATCCAGCCCCTCCATTCAGGGACTGATTTAGACCTAGGACACCAGATAAATGCTTTTGAGATTTGACAACCAGGTACAGTTGAAAACATGAAGTACTCTGTGTCCTTTGGCTGGTAATTCTGAACCCCTGTCATTGAGCACAATTTTGGCTTCCATTTCAGCACCATGGACAGCACGACTCATCACAAGTAGGCTCTTCAGAACCCTGGACAGTTTCACTCACCATGGTAGTATGTGCCCTAAGGATAGCCTTTTGAAGATCCATCCTCACTTTATAGAATTATAAAACAAAATAATTATCAAAAATGACAGATTAAAGCAATCCAAAGGGTTTTCTCTGGAGGATAAAACACAAATCACCATTCACCTTCAGCACAATCGAGTTTGATCGGCCAGACAACAACTCTGCATTGCTGACCTAGCACACCTGTGCAGCACTTTCAGATAAAATACAACAGAAAGCTGCCAAAAAAAGCAGAAGAGGGGCCATGGAAATAGAGAGCTGACACTCAAACCTCATGTTCCCCTCTGAAATTGAATTGAACCATCTTTCCTCTAGGCCTTTCGAATATGTCGATGTGACAAGCTAGGTGTAATGATGAGGAACACAACAGGCTGAGAATGCAACAGGGTAAAGGAGAAGTTGGGTTGAAATGGGACTATTGACATCCTGTTGACCTCTGACAGAATGTATTTCGGGTGTTCCTGTCAATATTAAAACATACAGATAGTGTCACTACACTCTTCTGTAAAAAGAAGATTTAGGGTAATCTGTATTTTCTGACTCAAAAAAGCAATGTTTGGTCAGATTTTTATACAAACATATTGACTATAGTCAGACAAATACATTTAGAAAAAAATATTGGGAGGAATGATTCTATTTTATTACAACTTAATCAAATGCCAAACTATGTAAATGAAATGTTTTACCCCACTATCAGGGCAAAATGCCTCTCCCTATGGGGTAAAATGCCCCCAGTTTTTTTTTACCCCCAGTTATGATTTATTCCATATTTAGGTGTCAAAATCATTCTATCAAAGTAATCTATACAATTGAACATCATTTTAATCATGATAGCAGTATTTAAGTGAGTTAACAAAACCAATTGTAACCGTTCTATTGCAAATTCCAATATCCCAAAGGGAAAAGCTATGTATAACATTATTACAATTTCAAATAACTTTTGATGACTATTTTTAAATATGTTTTGTTAACCGTGCAAAATTATTAGGTTAAAAACATGAAATCAATAATATTGAGCAATTCATTCAATATCAGTGCCAATTGATAGGCCTATTAGATTAGATGTTGATATATGCTCAGTAAACTAGCTATTCAACTAAAAACTACTTTTATTAGGCTATATCTTCAACTTTTGTTATATTACAGCACATTTCTTGTTATAATTTTTATATATTTTACCAATATATTTTCAGCGGCATTTTGCCACAAAAGAGAGGGGGTGTTTAGCCCCAAACCTGATCATCACAAAAAACAGGATTGCTGTAAAAAAGAATTATATAATATTTTTTTCTCTGAGCAAGTGGATAACTTAGCCTAAGGCCTTCCTATTGACATATCAAAAATCAGTTTAGAGGTCTAACTTCATTACATCACATCACTTATTTTTAAATGATAAAAAATAACTTATCAATTTATCTCAAAGTTTAACCCAGGGAGGTGTTTAACCCAGGCGTTTAACCCAGGGAGGTGTTTAACCCCAAGCCACCCTACTGTCTACAGAATGAACGGAAACCAGAAACTGATGTTTCAAACAGTTTAATGCTTAGTTGTTAATAGTGTTGCTAAATGCTGATAACTTGAAGATCCCGGTTGGAAGATATCCGATAAAAGACAGAAACAACCAGAAAACCTTTCTAGAAATCCTCCGACCAGGGTTTCTAAATAAAGTTTCCTGAATTTTGCGTCCCAGCTTCAAATGGAATCATTGAGCTCACTTCTATTGATGGTGAGTTGTTGTCTCACACATTTCTATATCGCGTTGGGTCGCTGGTCCAAAAGGCATCAGAACGACATTTTTAATGTGCTTCAAGTGGAAATTCTTAGCAGCGGCAATCATTATCTATCAATAATATGAGCCATGGAAGTCTAAATTAAAGTATCACTTCTCACATTGGTCGCAAGGCTTGCCCAGACCATGTGAACGTGAGAACACAATGTTACCAAGGAACCCAGTTACCAGGCTCTCCTTGGGGTTTTAGTTCCCATTAAGATAATTACCACATTTCCCTCTGTGTGCCCTCTAAAAATAGGGGCCACTAGCCAATAAACAGACAGACCCCCTCCAGCATAATCAGACCTCTATTGAGCGATGTGCGGAGGCAGTGGAGGAGTTCGCCTGGGGGACTGAATGGTACAGTTCGACTGTCAATACCTATCACTGTGTGTGGCCCACTTAGAACAAGAAGCTCTGTGTGTCTTCACTTCAGATGTGGAAGACATCTCGTCAGATGGGACGTACTTTTTTGGCTCTGCAATGTGTTTGAAACACTCCGGCGTTAACCACTGACAGTACTGTCCTCTATGTGGCAGGTAGTGTTACATTAATTCATAGTCTGGAGATAAGTCATATCTCAGTACTATTATTATAGTGTTTCATTAGAGAAAGACTTGGCACATGCTTTAGATCCAAGCCCTTGTTCTGCAAGATCTACAACATAAACATTGTGGCATTTAAATAAAAATGGTCGTAGTATTCATCATTAAGCTATTTGATGTTGAATTTTAGAATACCTGTAGGTAAAGCAAATCATGTAGTTGTTCAACAATATTTTACCAATTACCCTGAAATTGGACTACCATGGCATAACACATTTGTATGCAGCAACAGAAGGTAAAATAAAATAATATTGAGGAAAAAGATTTTGAAGTATATTTTCTTTATCTGAGTGGTGAATAAAAAAATCTTTGAAGGAGGGAATTGGGCTAAAGACTTGACTGAGCATTGTGATGTTTCTGGACTCATGTATGCAGAAGGAACATTTTTAGGTTGCAGGACATCAAAAGTGGTGAGTAACATCAAACTCCCTCCATTCGGATGAGATAATTCTCAGTGCCTAATTTACTGTTGGTTGGCATCGCTCGATCAAAGTTTATACGGCAGGCGTGACCAACCTGGCTTTGCACCCAGTTCTCCTTTGAGGAGACTGTCTTAGCCTGCTTACCTCAAGACTGGGGAGTTCATTAGTCTACCGCATTATAAGGCCTCAAGCAAGGCTGCTCGTCACATGGACATGTTTAATCAAAGACAACTAAGAATAATACTCTGTACATTATCATGCAAAGAAGGCTAATTTGGCTTTTTGTTGTTCACATCCATCGATACAACTAATTTTAAAGTCATTATCCGCTTGCCTGCATTGCAAAGGCAAATTCATGCAAGCCATGCACATGCAGCTGGCAGCTTTTAACGGATAACCACAGCTATTGATAAGCTTTCTTAATTGGTCTATTTAAAGGAGTAAAATGCTTAAAAAGTTTAGACCCAACCGTTATTTTTACCCCTGAGTACATGTTTGTCTCTCAACTCTTTCCTACTATGATAAGTGTGACATTTAGAGAGAAAGAGGCATTTTAACAGTTGTCTTCTGGGTGAAAACATGGGTGTATTTGTTCTCAGGATGACCTCTAGGTACAACAATCCTATTTGTAATTTTGTTTGTCTGTTTAGTAGATGGAGACTGATAATTGGATTATTCATCTGAAAAGCTATTATCATGATATACATACTGTTTGCTTGCATGTACTTAACCAAATGAGTTCATTCATAAATGTGCTCTAGT
Organism: Esox masquinongy; assembly: GCA_016801175.1. Classification (NCBI taxonomy): domain Eukaryota; kingdom Metazoa; phylum Chordata; class Actinopteri; order Esociformes; family Esocidae; genus Esox; species Esox masquinongy. Next base: position 23,841 of record JACXGI010009933.1, on the reverse strand, counting down.
CCAATATTGTGTATGCCTAAATTGTTAACACACGTAGAAAACAAAATGGCTATGTTTTTTCTTTGTTCAGCACTGTATGAGACTTTTATTCAAGAAACAATTCATATGAAAAACTTTGGGTTTAATATGTGAGCAATATTACCTTACCTATACCTTTACCATTGTAGCCTTTACATATTTCTTAAACCTTTTTCTACCTTCACTAATTTTCTCTTATAAAACTGAATTTAGAATAATGTCTCATCACAAAACCAGGTTAATTCAAGAGAATTGAAGTTCTATATAAGCATTCCTCTTAGGCATCCATGCCAAGCCGTTCTCTGTTGCACACTCATCATCCAACCAAGAAATAATATCAGGCAATGCAGTTGAGGCCACGCCCACTTACTCGACAAACTCAGTTAAATTTGAGAGTTGCAGGAAGAAGAAAAATAGAAAAAATGCAATTGGAGTAAGCTCTTCAATTGGAATGAACTCTGCTGGCAATACTCGGCCCTCATTTCAGGGTGGTTACGATTGGTTGGTGTCCTTTTGGTTGATGCTTGGCAATGTGGATGGATTGACTTCCTGCCTGTTGGGCCCTGTCCGGGCCTCCCCTGGATAGGGCCACAATGTCACTGATCTCCCTGTCTCAGCCCCAAGGTTTTACGGTGCTATATTATTGTGCCGGGGGTGTAGGGTCAGTACTCCTTCTCCACTGTAAATCATTGACATGAGGTCTTGGCCCACACCTCCGGAGTACCAGGCTTGAAAGGCTCGTTGCTGTCGCTGCCCAAAGTTCTTCTGGTTCTGTTGCAGATCAAGATGATAGCTGCCACTCTGCTGACCCCCCCCCCCCCCGTGATGACAATTGTTGAGGTGAAAAGCTGTCTCACGATATCAGTGTGACGTTGTGTGAGGGTGAAATTATCATAGAAGATGCACCCGCCACTTTTAAATCGTTTGCGTGGCAGCATTTTGGGTACCCGGTGGCAACAATAAATGGCGACAGAGTGTCAGACAAGACACAAACAATATGTAACCACTGTAAGAAAATAGTGCCGTACACCGTGGCTAACATGAGCACTATGCCAAGACCTCTACAGAACCACCACAGCGCTCAACTAAAATCAACCGCACCTGTGAAGAAAACACTGAAAGGTCAGACAACGCTGACAAATGCCTTTGCATCTCAACTTCCACAGTTAGGTGCTAGAGCCACGGCATTAAAGAGAGACATCAGTGGTTTCATTGCAGTTGATATAAGGCCATTTTCAGTGGTGGTATATCTGAGATTTCGGCAACTCCTCCACACATTGGAATCAAAGTACACCATTCTGTCATGTGTGCATTGTACTCGCACGGTAGTCCCAAACCTCTACAAAGAGTCCAAGGCCAAGGTTGTACAGACACTGAAAATCCATTAAAAGATGATTAGTTAAAATATTTCAAAATGCACCTGCATTGTTTTGCATTTTGTGACTTTCAGTCTAACAAAATACTATTTTTTCAGTCATATATTTTGTCATTGAAGATTCCTTAAAAAGAGTTAAAATCGTCTCATTCTTGTGAACCCAACATTGTGTGTTGTCTCGTGAGCTAGGTGTATCGTCACACCCCTATTCATTTGCATCAGTGTGTTTGTAAGAAAAAAAAATCAGACCGTCTTTGACATAGTTAGAAGAGACACCCAGTGGGATGGGAGAGTTAAGCTAATTGGAGGTGATGATAATAGAACAATACTCCTGGGTGTCTACACATTTCTGTATCTTCATATGCCACTCTTAAGAGTCCATGTCATTCTCTCTCGGGGAAGAGGTATTCTGACCTCAATGAGACCACCCACTGAAGCAAAAGCTACTGTTCCAAGGACAAATGTAGACATTAGAAAGTGGTAAACATTTTAAAGGGCTTTACTTTTCACGTCTTAAAGTCAAGCTCTATGGTGGTTTTGTATATCAATGAGATGATAAAGATGACCCCATTAACCTCCACTTTTATATATTAAGGATTTCAGGGCAAAACTAATGGTTCAGTATTGATATCTGGCGTTTCTCAAGGCATACAAATGAAGGCCAACATTTGATTTGATTGAATCTTTATTTTCCCTTAATTTAATTTTTGCCCTTGTGGATTGTGCGCTACAACAAAAATAACCCTGTCAACTCAAGACACTGTTTGATTAGGGCAAGCAGCACGTTTGGCATCCAGAGATTTCATGTTTGAAAGTCCCTCAGGGTGCGTTGTGTCGGGTGGCACTGATGAATGGAGAGTGTAAAATGGCCCATACTATTTACTAATTTCAGTATCTCTGTCTCTTATTTTTTCTCTCTTCTACCTTACCATGAAATGGAAATGTCGACGTAGTCTAATGCGAAGAGCATATGAGACTATTTCAGTTTTCATAAAAGAGGTAACTGTTTATGCGGACACGTTCATGCCACTGATTTCTCACTCTTTCCTTACTGCACCTCTCCCATATCTGTAATCTACAGTATACGTGCAATATCTCCACCTGCTACTGCTTTGGGGCATTTTACATTGCCTGCACATGCAGACTCTGCAAAAAACACACACACACACACACACACACACACACACAAACACAGGCAGAGTCTTTAACCAATGACGTAGTACCCCTGCACCATGCTGTATGAACATCAGCACCTGGCAGCCCAAACCGTTGGGCTCCAGGCTGTCTAGCTGTTATGAAATATCCCCACGCCATCTCTCCCCGAGCCAGGCAATGCTTCAGCCACTTCATGTGACGCTGAGTGGCAGGAGGACGTGGCAGCGGGTCTCGGAGACTACTTCCCCAACGGCCTCTTGTCACCGCATTGTGCCGATTAGGCCCCGGTCAAAAGTGGAGCACTATACAGAAAATAGGGTGCCGTTGGGGATTTACTGAGACGGGCCACAGCTGCAGGTTCTGCCGTGCGGCCTGCGTTATCATGTTAAATCGGTTTATTTATGTCCGCTCTATACGGCTTTGGGCTGAGCACTCTGCGGTTAGGGTTTGTATCACAGAAGCCTTTGGTGGTCAGCGATGCAACACACATAGGCCCTGAAGCAGGGACAGGAAGCTCTTTTTTCAAAACTGATAATATTGAACAGCGAGTGAACTGATAATATTGTCACCGAACATGAGTTTCAGTTAAAGCTGCCCCTAACCTTGCTATCCAAAATGAGGTTTTTTGTTTGCTATCTATCAGTACAGGTATGTAGAAACAAACATTTGGGTTTGTGTGCAAAAAACACTGCTCAAGAAAATTAAGGGAACATGTAATCATCACAGTATAACACGTCAATTAAACTTAACAACAAGTCAATTAAACGTATAACAAGTCAGTTAAACTTCAGGGATATAAATCTCTCCAGTTAGGAAGCATAGGCGATTGTGAATCAATGTCACCTGTTTGGGTGCAAATGAAAGTGACAACCGGTGCACTGGAGGCAACAGTAAGACAACCCCAAAAAAGGGAATGGTTTTGCAGGTGGTGGCCACAGACAATTGCTTTCTCCTTATTCTTCCTGACTGATTCTTCTCTAGTTTTGCATTTGCTAGTGTCCTTGTCACTACTGGTAGCATGAGGCGGTACCTGCACCTCATTCAGGTTGCACAAGTAGTCCAGCTCCTCCAGGATGGCACATCCATACATGCCATCGCAAGAAGGTTTGCGACGGCATGTATCTCCCAATATAGTTTCAAGAGCATGGAGGAGATACCAGGAGACGGGGCGTTACACAAGGAGAGCTCGACAGGGCCATAGAAGGGCATCAACCCAGCAGCAGGACCAGTATCTGCTCCTTTGTGCAAGGAGGAACAGGAGGTGTACTGCCAAAGCCCTACAAAATGACCTCCAGTGGGCTAATGGTGTGTATGTTTCTGACCAAACTGTCATAAACAGACTCCATGAGGCATGAGGGCCCAACATCCTCTAGTGGCACATGTGCTCGCAGCCCAGCAACATGCAGCTCGATTGGCATTCGCCAGAAAACACCAGAATTGACAGGCCCGCCATTGGCGCCCCGTACTCTTCACAGATGAGAGCAGGTTCACACTGAGCACGTGACAGACGTGAAAGAGTCTAGAGACGCCGTGGTGCTGCCTACAACATCATCCAGCATGACCGGTTTAGCGGTGGGTCAGTGATGGTCTGGGAAGGCATATACCTGGAGGGTCACACAGACCTCCACGTGCTAGCCAACAGTACCCTGACTGCTGTTAGGTACCGGGATGAAATCCTCAGACCCATCATCAGTCCTTATGCTGGTGCAGTGGACCTTGGGTTCCTTCTGGTGCAGGACAATGCCTGGCCTCATGTGGCCAGAGTGTGTAGGCAGTTCCCGATGACGAAGGCACTGATGCCATTGACTGGCCCTCATGTTCCCCAGACCTGAATCCAATTGAGAACCTCTGGGACGTCATGTATCGGTGCATCCGACCCCACCAGGTAGCACCACAGACTGTCCAGGAGCTCAATGATGCCCTGATCCAGGTCTGGGAGGAGATCCCCCAGGACACCATCAGCCATCTCATCAGAAGCATGCCCAGACATTGTCGGGAGCGCAACATTCCAGGTGAACTAAGATTAAGTGTTCCCTTAATCTTAGTTCACCTGGACAGCTGCATCTGTGTCACCGAGCCATGCTCTATGATTAATAGTGGGTTTATGGTAAGTTCAGTTATGAGGCGAAGGCTGTTGGGAGTGCACTGTAAGAAATTTTAAACATTAAAAAAATGATTTTGAAATGATACTCTTTCGTTTCCGTTATCCAAACCTCCCGTTCTGTGTGACTGCCCCAACTGATTCAGATAAATGCCAGCTAACTCGATTACACATGAGTGGTATTGATGTTGGAACAGACATGAAGTTAATCATCATTCATAGTCCATGCACAGAACCAAAACCAGCTTACCATATCTGGAGACATAGAACCGCTTAATCACCTGCAACCTGCATTAAAAATGACTGCCTGGGTAGGGAAGATTGATGACAGAGACTACCTAAATCATATAAACTGGAAGAGCAGTTTGCAACAACTAACAGATTGGATTTATTTAAAAAATAATGTTTTTATTTGTGTAGCATATGATTAATCAACTAATCATTGTACATGCAGAAATGCAGGAATTGAAACAAACAATTCTAAAAATTGAAATGATGCTGTAGAGCATTGGTTTGATTTGGTTTTGTGTCGTTTTTAACAAACAAGCATTATATATTTTACTCAAATTTGTTCAGATTCATCTCACTTCGAGCAGTCTTAATTAATCTTAATTCAATACACAATTGTCAGATAACCAACTGCAATAGGATTGTGAGTTTACTCAGCATTGGGGTATATAGCTGGCCCAACATGTGTTGTGTTCCAAAGGCCAAACATAATTTAATAATTTTGCCAAAATATAATCACTTTAACAAAATGTTTTGAGTGAACAAACATTCATAAGGTACGTTAGCTCAATTCCTTGTCCTTCTAAAGTCCACTCAATTCAGAGAGTAACACTGATTAAGCTGGCACACACACAAACACACACACACACACAAACACATATACACACCACACACAAGAAAATAACATACAGTATAGTAGTTCTAGTCAAATCTTTCTGGACACACACAGACACACAAACACACAGAAATTGGTTCCACAGTATTCTATTTCCCTGGGTAATGATGCTTTTGCTTCATTCATATGATATTGTTGGGTCCATGGTGAATGTTTTCTCATTGCTTGGAGTGTTGTTTTGTCAAGTTTGACAAGTCAGCTGAATCCAAGCTGAGAGAGGAAGACTGGCAATGTCAGATATTCAAAGCGTTTTTTTTTAAGAGTGTGTGTGTCATAGTATCACAGATTTAATAAGCCTGAAAGCTAAAAGGCAGTTCTGTCAAAAACCTCTGTGAAATTATGCAAATTGTTCAATGCAAATCCTCTGATATCAAAATGTAGTAATATCATAAAATATAAAAGTTCTTGAGAGCACAGTGTTCTAGCACTCTAAAGACACTTTATGTATTTAATCACGTACGATGGACGTTTTGAGGAGACATTTTGTGGACTCATTGATTGGTTTGCATTTACTGTATATAAAGAAATATACTTCATACTGCTTAATCCAACAGAACAAACTTCATACAGTCACTATATCAGATGTGACAAAAGTATAAGCTAAGGATGGGCAGTACTTTAACTATAACTAAATGTAATGAGTCATTCATAAGTGATTAGTACATTGTTCATTCATCATGTATTCATCTTTACTCTCTCAGTAACCTAACTAATCACAATGCACCAGACCTAGTAGCTTAGAACACTGGACTACCCTAGAATACACAACTCCCTATGTTCATATTTATTCATTTTTTTGAGGATTGATCAACACTGGTTTTCGAATGACAAGCGGAAAACCTATTACAGCCCATTGAAACCGATGCAGCAGTCTTTGAAGGTAAATCACTGACATAAAGATGTGCATGTGTAAAATAGATTTGCAGTTGTAATTCCAATTTGCAAGTGTGTAACTGATGATTTGTGATCATGGAAAATAATAATATTTGTGAACACAGTCTCGGGCATATAGATGATGAGTTTTGTCATTTTCCAATGCCCTAATGTTTAGCAGTGATTTAACGCACCACCGTGACAAAAAGATTTGCAGATGTGTCGACAGTGATTTGCAAACAAGGGGAGAGAGAAAGAGAGCCAGAATGAGCACCAGAAGGCGGGACCTCTTTCAAAACAATCAGATCAAGTTTTAATAGACCAGTATGTTCAACACTGGTGGATTGGTGACACTGACAGCTTTGAGATTGCCTTTTTGTTAACATAACATAGCAAAGCGATGTCAATCCAATCACTTTGAAAGTGAGCACAACATGTAATCACTGTAATTTCACGCCATTCTAAGGCTTTTCACAAGGAAAACCTTTTGGAATTAGCTAATTACCTAGCAAGCCAACTCCCCTACTGCTCACAAGTTACTGTTAAATTATGTTCCAGTAGTATCCAGTTCATGATACGAAACCATCCACTAACAAACAAAAAATATAAACTACCAAATATCAACTTCCAAAGATTATTTTTGTGATTTACATTAAACCTAAGCGTTTAAATGATAAAAGGGTAACCCCCTACATTTGTTAACCTCTCGATATGAATAGCGAAGTGAGCTCAAACACACTGTATTTAAGTTGATTTTATTTCAGCCAGCATACTGTATCTTAAGTATTCCTTCCCTTTCTAGTAATGTTTGCCTTCAATTATCAAACAATACCCCATGATGAAGAGAAAAAACATTTTTAGAAATCTGGTAACCGGGCAAGAAGGGCCTTGGTCAGGGAGATAGGAACTAAATGGCCATTCTTACAGAGCTTCCGACATTCTTTGTGGAGAACCTGTCAGAAGTTCAACCATCTCGGCAGCATTCCAACAATCTGGCCTTTATGGAAGAGTGGTTAGATGGAAGTCATTTCTAAGTGGAAGACGTGACATTCCACCTGAAAACAGAAATATTCTCTGGTTTGATGAGCCAGACTATTTGGCATGAATGCCAAGAGCTACTTTATGTCTGGCGAAACAAGGTATCTCCCACCATCTGGATGTGACTATCCCTACGGTAGAGCATGATGGTGGGAGCATTATGCCATGGGTATGCTCCTCAACTGCATTGACTTAGAGACTGGTCAGGATTGCACCTCTTACTTCACAAACAATTTTGTTTACCTGTTAATTTTTTTTTACACTTTCCTCTTGCTCTCACTCTAGTACATGCAAGTATTTGTCTCAACTGTCAACAATTCTTTCCAAAATTCTAGGGGGATCTTTTTGGCATTTTTTTGCCTGTCTTGTTTTTGAAGTCAGCTGGTATGTAACGCCTTGCAGTAAAGCCATTGTAGTACAGCTGGTGAAATTTGTACTTTGACCACATCCTCATTGTATAATTTAAAATCCAAAGTGCTGGAGTACATAACCAAAATAATATTGCCCTTTATGACTGAGCCAAGTGCAGAGGTGGAGATCAAGGAGCTTGCCATTTCAACATTTCAACGTTGAGTTTGACATGATCGACGTGAACGGAATCAATGCTCACCCCCCCATTAATTGGATGAAGTAACAGCCCAAGGGCAGGTAAACTCTTGGAAAGTGAGATATTTTCCCTTGATTGGTCTGTTGGGCCAGATCTATTCTCCATGTCTTACCGCAGAACATTGTAGTAACACCTATTTCTCTCCATCAGTGATTATGAAAGGGATTACTGTTGGGGCAAGTTTAAACTGTATAAGACTGTCTTCTAAATGACAGAAATGTAATAAAAAATACTTTTGGACTACACTGCAAATGTTTTGCTTGTAACTCACAGTAACACATTATAGAGGTGATAAGTTTGGTTAAACTGATTAGATATTTCCAGAAAGTTGTATTGCATCTACAAGGACTTTGTTAAAGACATCCTTTAATCGTAAACATGTACAGTAGAGACACAAGAACCACATAAACAGACAACAAACACACAAGCAGCAGCAAAATGTTATTTTACATCTTCATGTCTATTCCCCACTAGGTCTCCAGCACCATCATAAAATTGTACTACCGGTATGTTTCAAGTTACCAGGTATCGATCCCATGGGCATCCGAGCAGATTAACCTCAACAATTTAATTATGGTGTAGTATGGTGTAGCTAGCCCAGAAAATGAAGCCTTTTTAATATTGGAAAACCAAGATGAACGCATGCATTGTCAGGCATTGGCAGATAAACAGTTTTTTCCCCTCTCTAGACGAGTTCCCGTTTGAAACTCGACTTCACCAGAATTAAACTCATTACAGCCACTATTGTCTCCAACTGGGTATTATTCACATTAATGAATTTAAAATTACCTGACCTACTAAATTGATTGTGGCAGCATAATAATAACATAAAGAAGTGATGTTCTGATTAGGTTGCATTTCTATTGCATTCATTACTTGAATATTACCCAACAACTCTTTATTCATTAGACTGAATATTACCCAACAACTCGGAGAAACATTGTCGTTATTAAACTGGATGAATAATTGAACATTAAATAAAAGGTGATTGAAAGAAATATATGAGATATAGTAACAGATTTTATGATAAATTTGAAACAAACAACCAATAAGGGCAAAAGGTAATCACTGGGCATATTAACTGAGTGATTATGAATGAATGACAACAGCATCCAAATGCCGGAAAAAAAACACCTCTAACAATTTTAGTTGCAGACGAAACAATGCTACATGGAAATATGTGAGGCGTTGCCATTTCAAGTGGTTTGGATGGGTGTGGTCCAAACCCGGCGCCAGGATGAAGTGACTGAGGAGGCTGTTAAAAATTGCTAATCTTTTTTTTTGACTATTATTTCGATAGGGTATTTAAAACTTAAACTGGGCAGAAATTACAACTGAGGGGGCTATGCCCCGTCTTCCCCCCTCGTGGCGCCAGGTCTGGTGGGGTCGACAGGCAGCAGAAAGGTACCGATGGCAGCCAAGAACATGAACTGGGCATGGCGAAGCCCTCCGAACATCAGTGGAATCTCAAGAACACCAGAATCCTTCAGTCTCACCCTCCGCAAATGCACCATGTCTCTAAAATGGAGCGAGGGAGAGAAGAAAGACGAAGATACTGAAAAGTACAATACCGACTCAAAAAGAGTTTGGACAAACAACATTTAATGATGATTTGATTACCTGAATGGAGGCACATTGCGGATGGGTTACAATGTGTTCCACTCAACATCTGGAGTCGCCTGTTTTTCTCAAGTGCTTGTAAACTTGGTCCTCGTCCACAGCCAGGTCCTCCAGAAGCTTGTCAATCTTCTCTGGCTCATGGCTCAACCTCTACATGGATGCCCCATCTGCCTGGGTAGCTAGTCCACACCAATCAGGCCATTGCACTAAAAAAGATGACGGTCAGCTAATCATGTTGACCAGTTGTATTTTTATGCATCAACTGATCTAGTAAAATTCAAACTTGAATGCACAGTGTACAAAAAAAGTGTTATTCATATTGATAGGTTTACATACAGTAGGTGGGTGTTGACTCTTAAAAATGCAGTCTCAGATGTCTAATATGTTGATTATACAGCTCCGGAAAAAAAGGAAGAGACCACTTAAGAGCACCATTTTCTTTCCTTTCCAAAATAGTTGGAAAGAAGGTTTTGAGTGAGGAACAGAATGGTTAAAATTAAGAGACCACTGCAAATTGAACGATTCTGTTCCTCACTCAAAACTTTCCTTTTCAACTTTTTTGGAAAGAAAAGAAAAAGGTGCAGTGGTCTCGTAATTTTTTCCAGAGCTGTATGTGCATAATTTATAAGCAGAATCACAATCATGCCTCAGCGAGGATTTAAAAAGTTTGAAATCAAGTGGCTTTGATGATATGAGGCATAAATGCAAATACATGAATTAGCACTTTTTTGGGTAGCCTTCAGCAACCAGTAGGCTAAAATCACTGACTGTATCTTTAACAAACCATCCAAACTTATAGGTAATAAGGAATGTTTTAAATTTATTTTTGCTATTTGATATTTTGTGTTTGTTAGTGGATGGTTCTCATTAATTGGATGCTACTGGAATCCATTATAATATTAGCTTGTGAGCAGCAGTAGAGTTGCAGTAGGCAGCTCGCTAATTAGCTTGTTTTCCACATCTTCCAGGCAAAAAGCAACAGATCGGCGTGAAATTACAATTAATACATGTTGTGCACTTCCAAAGTGATTGCATTAACATGCAAACTGGGTTTATGACTGTAAATCTCTTATACAACTTTTTGCAAAAATAGCGGTGGCCTGGATTTGAACCCATGCTGCAGTAAAACATGTACAAAGATCCAGCAGCATTGGTCACTAGACCACCCTAGATGGGTAGGTGACACTTAACTGTTCTTCTCCATCTCCATGTTTTCTGATTTGTTTCTAACTGAGAAAAAATAGCAACACATTTACATTACAGCACATCCTCAAGTTGCAACAGTTCAAAACAGCATTTGTGAATAAAATGTTTAATATTTCCTTTAAAATATTTAGTATACCTATTGTTTAGCCATTGATATTTTAAAAAAAATGGCCTGAAGTTTACTGTAGTTAGTGCTAGGCCAGGGTTGTTGGTTCAATTCCAAAAGAGGGCCAGTATTAAAAGCATCTGCTTAATGAATTAAATGTAATTGCCAGGGAAGAACAAATCCACTCCTCTGGGGCCTGATTGATGTCCCACTTTCTCCCAATCCTAAGGCTGACACAGCAGACTAATTGTATTGTAGCAGAAGATCATTAGTAGTTGCTTTCCAGAGTCAGGTATGTTGGCTGGGACAAAAGCGTGACACCAAGGCTGGATTTTCCTATTCCTGTTCCACACTATTCTAAAAGCTTAGGGACATCAGAAACTCCTAGAACTTCTACCCATGGCATGGAAAAAAACAACTGAAAATGTTTTTACAATATTTGTAAAGTACTAATAGCCAAAACTTTGAATAATACCACAAATAACGACATAAATAATCATTAGCCAATAGTTTATAATGACCTATAATTATTTAGAGCTTTGACATTTGCAATCAAACCTGTATAGCTTTAAATTCTAATTTAAGAAATCTGAGAACTCGCTAGACTATGCCATTGCCTTGGAAAGTGACGAGATGCCGGTAGTCCCTTTGTCGGTAATTTCGGCCCACGGGCCTATGTCGTGCATACTCGCTGTAGATGAAACGGCGTCATTTGGTGATGCGGGCAAGCGTCTTCCGTGGGTCCGATATCTGCGATATCAGCACGCACAAAACATTTCCCGCGTCCATGAACTAAGCCCGCTATTCAACTGGGAATTTCTCACCAATTTCTTATTGGCTAATGAAGACGAAGTCTGACGCATTGTTCCAATAGACCTACTGTGCATTTGGGCGGAAGCGTTTGGAAATGAGATCAGGTCTGTCAAGGTTGGTAGATTGTATTTCAGTGAGAGTATAATTCCAAGTTCACATGTAGCCTCGGGGGAAACGAAGTTTTTTTAGGTGCCATTTGTGACAACAGCTAAAAAGCTTTGAATGGATTAGAAGACAAAGGAACAATGACGGGTGCACCTCTTTCATTTTATATGATGGAGTTTCCTGCCAATGGAAAGTCACATTGAAGCTCTCTGTAGGTAGAAAATATCACATATAATCAAAGCTCATTTAAATGTTGTGGCAAATAAATTATGTGATTTTTGTATTCCTACATCCAAACCCAGTGAATTATAAAGAGTTGCTGCACACAGTTATAAAAGAACATTTTAGGAACCTCTGCCAGGCCCCTCTAGCAGAGTACAAAAGTGCTTAGTTGTGATTGTCTACCTGCTTGTTGGATTTATGCTTGGCTGGTTGGCTGTTTCTGCTTGTGTCAGCCGTGGCAGCTTCAGCTGTTTGCGTGTACAATCATTCCTAGCTCTTTGTCAACCATGACAGACGCTACACTGATGCGGACATGCAGGAGAGATGAGCAGTGGAGCAACACTTATTATAGAACGAAGTGTGTGAGGCACTGGTGAAAAGAAGAAGAGCTCATCTTTTTGAAGAACTGTTAAGGCAGGTATTGTTGGCATTTTACTTTGTCTATATGACGTGGCCACTGAACTACACTCTTGGTTCTTTTTTTTACCAATGTTATGAAGAAAAATACACAACAGATTTTTTTTTTATTGCTTAATTTACTTAATTTATTACCTCACATTTCAATTTGTTCAGACACTATATGCACAATAATAATGATTGAGAAAATGTCTAAATGAATCTTTCAATAAGCTATTGAAGACCATTCTTAGACTGAACATGTCAAGCGCCAAGCAACCCTGTAAGTGGGTTTATTTTTCAAAGCTGTCAAACTGACCTTTAAATACACGATGTGCTGTGTTCCTTAGGGCTAGCAACAGAAATGGAGTACTGACTTAAACTGCCAAAGAAACCAGTTTGTTGTGCTGTGCTATGAACAGCAAGAAGAATGTATAAAACCAAAGGACATTTCTTTGTGGCTTTAACATAGAAACCAGTTTGAAGGAAATGCTCTGTTAAAACATGTACAGTGTGTTTTTGTAATTGCCTCTCATAAATAATTCAATATGTTATAGAATTTCAGGCAGTGCTGCAGTGTTTGTAATGTTCCACATTCAACAGAATGTTATTGGGTGTGATTCATTAGTAGAATTGGATCCACAGAGCATTATCTGAAAAAACAAACGTAGGACAGTCAATCTTCACAAGCCTCAAATGTCTCTGAAAAATGTTTGTTCCTAAATGTTTTGAAACTCCTGAAGGTCTACACTGTGTCTCCAGAGTTGGAAAAAGTATGAAAGAAGTGCAGCAATGGTAGCTTTTTGTGTGTTATCCCTTTTTCTGTTATCCCTCTGTCCCTTTTTCCCATAGGGATTTTACCCTATGACGAACAATGTCAGTTTCTAACAACTTAGTCTGACCTGATTACATATTCACTGACTTGAGATTAATTCACTCCATATCCACTTTGTGTTCCCACAAGGGACATTATTTACAAGGACATATGGTGAGACGTGCCTTCATCAGGGCTATGTCATCATACCGTAGGCATTCTAGAACAGTTCCTCTCTGACCCTTTCTAATTAGGAGGAGACATTTTATTAGAGTAATCATTTGCTTCTTAAAGAAAACTCCTGATCCATTTAAAACTCTTCAACTGATGGTTAAAAGGTCATGAAATTATTGCAAATCCATGTCTATTACTTACCCATTTCTCATTTGTATTATTTGATATGCTCACCACCCAGTCTATATAATTTGGGTGTTAACTTTGCACACATTTTGGGTATTTTCCTTTACAAAGACCATTTAAAGGTCGTTCTGATATGATGATATTGGAAATGGGAGAGGTGTTAAAAAAAACGGTAGGGTAAAAAAGACTGATAACTCCCAGCTGACTGCTGTAATGCTATCACATATTTTCCCAGAAACATAGACCTTTAAGAATCATTATGAGACACAGTTTATTTGCCATCCCAAGCTGTGTTGCTTTTTTTCCACTCTGCTCGTTCAACCGGGAAATCAGGTGAAATCCAATGCGCTGTGAGGAGGGCTTGCCCTCCTTTCAACCTCAGACAGCTTGCAGGCGCCCTACCCGCCACAGAAGTTGCCAGATGGGGATGAGACAAGGAGAACCACGCTGGCTATAACTCCCCAACTCAGTTAGTATAGTAATGCTGGCTGATGTTCATGGCCCTTCTGGGACTCCCGGGCACAGACAGTTTTATGGCACAGCCAAGGCTTCATTAACGACAGAAGACATACGTTTCAAAAAGCTTGTCAGACGTTGAGCAGGGATCTGCTCTGAAGAGACTCCTTCACTGAAAACAGCTGCACAGCCGCTGAGGATGCTAGGAGATGTGCTAGGTACTTTGGTAGCGACCGTGCTCTGTGTGGATTTGTGGTGACATGTTTAGTCAGTCCTTCAATGCATGAAAGTATGTAGCTGGCTGTGACAATGTCGGATCCTCACACTCAATCTGTGGCCACCTCAAAGGGGGTTAGGATGGTAACAGCATCACCGAGAACATACTTCTCCTGCTTGGATGGCTTTGTGACAGGCAATGTGTTAAGCTTTCCTTCATGCAAATTATTTTCAGTTCAGAGATGTATTAGAATTGTGTTTAAACATTTGCCTTTTACTGAACTTTTGGAGAGGTGTTGATGTGGGTATTTAAAAATTGTTTGGTAAGAAGACATGTGGAAATAGCATTCAAATACCTGTTCTCTGACAACATCCATTTCAAAACTCCAATAAAATTGTTGTTTTGGTGACAGAAAAAGAGCAATGATCATTAGAAGAACCATAGAACTATCCTCTCAAGATGTCAGGATAGTTTGACAAGCTATTGTAACGTGATTTGTAATCAGAAATGGTCTGTTAGCTAGTTATGATAAATGGCCAGCTGAAGTAAATGTAATGAAATAGATAGGTAGATGGCTAGTACTACAATGCAACATTTTTCTTTTACCAAGAAGGAATCAGTAAGTAAAAGTCCTTTACTAAATACACTTAGAAACATGGTCTCCCTCCTGCTAGTCCAGCCATCACCACCAGCTAAAATCTTGTTAAATTAATTCAGACATTGCAACTGGAAAATGACCCTGTTCCGATGAGCATCTGAAGGTAATAGTTGGTAGAGCACGGTGCTTGAAACACTAGGGTTGTGGGTTCCTTCCAATGGTCGTAAATAAATCTTTACATTCAATAATGCACGTTGCTGTTGGTAACTGTCTGCTAAATTACTTAAATGTAAAAATATGTATTCCTTTGATTCAAAAAATAAAAATTATAATAATAATGGTTAGATAACTTTGCTTCTGTATATGGCTGTAGCCCAGAGGAATTTCATACCACAAACATTGTTGGATGGTCTTTACACAAACAGTTCAGTTTAATTTGGTTTTAATGTTGTCAACTAAATTGTTATGTTAATGCGACTGATGGCAGCACTATCAACTTTGCAAGTTCAATTACTGTGGACACCCTGTCGAGGCCATTCTGCTGGGGGAAGTCTAAATGGGTAATTAATCAGTTATCCATCTAATTCTGCTTAAGCCACAACATGGTACCTGTCTAGAGACTCAGTGGGAAAGATGATAGATCGATAGGTATGATGTAGGTTGTAGACCGTTTGCTGGAGATCTACAATGAGCTTGCACTTATTATAATAGGTCAAATTGTTCCACATTAAAGGACCATATAAAAACAGGGTTTCTACTGCTTTAATGTGACTACCTTGTGATGTTTGGATCTTTATAACCAAATGTTTTTAGCTTAGAAAATTGTTTTGTTTTCACCACAAAAAATCAATCAATCAAAAAAAGGATCTTGTTAGCATTACATAAATGTTATAATTAGATATTAATGAGTAAAACACTGTTGAGGTTTTATTTTTAAACAACGTGTTGGTCAGTGATGAATTATAGAGGTTACCATAAATTGGCATACCGTCAGTCTGGGCTGAAGGAAAGCTGTTTACCTGGTGCACCCTCGATAAAAGCATAATTAAAGCACAGTTGAGAAAAAGCTTAAATGTCAAGTGCCTTTACTTAGTTAGTCCCCAATTAGGAATAATCTGTTTCTAATACGATTGAGATATATTGATGTTTTGCGACTATTCTATTGGTCCATTAAGGTATATCAATCAGCACAGTCAACCTTACTAGATAAAGCCCTCGGAATGTACATTCTTTAAAATGGTTTTCTAGTCAGGCGATTCGTGTCCTGAAGCTTCATAATGTACACCGTCACCCTTTCAGCTGGTGTCAAGAAGTTTGTTGCCAAAACTAGGAAACCAAGTAAAGCTTAATAAAATGCAGGATTTTTTCTTGGCTTATTTGTTGATATATAAATCTACTGATTTAGATGATTTATATGCACTACCATTGAAGATTTTGAGGTTCACTTAGAAATGTCCTTTTCCATGCCAGCATACATGAAATGAGTTTGAATAGAAAATATAGCAAAATGAATAGTAAATATTGTCATTGACAAGGTTAGAAAAAATGATTTTTAACTGAAATAATAATTGTGTCCTTTAAACTTTGCTTTCGTCAAAGAATCTTCCATTTGCAACAATTACAGCCTTGCAGACCTTTGGCATTCTAGTTGTCAATTTGTTGAGGTGACAGTGCTGGCCACTCCATTTTAGACAGACTACCAGCTGACTGCTTCTTCCCTAAATAGTTCTTGCATAATTTGGTGCTGTGCTGTGGGTTATTGTCCTGATGTAAGAGGAAATTGTCTCCAATCAAGCGCCGTCCACAGGGTATGACATGGCATTGCAAAATGGAGTGATAGTCTTCCTTCTTCAAGATTCCTTTTACCCTGTACGATTCTCCCATTTCATCACCACCAAAGCACCCCCAGACCATCACATTGCCTCCACCATGTTTGACAGATGACGTCAAGCATTCCTTCAGCATCTTTTCATTTGGTCTCCATCTCACCAACGTTCTTCATTTGTGATCCGAACATCCCAAACTTTTCTTCATCTGTCCGTAACACTTTTTTTCCTATCTAATTATGTCCAGTGTCTAAGTTAATTTGCCCATCTTAATCTTTTGTTTTTATTGGCCAGTCTGAGATATGGCTTTTTCTTTACAGCTCTGCCTAGAAGGCCAGCATCCCAGAGTCGCCTCTTCACTGTTGACATTGAGACTGCTGTTTTGTGGGTACTATTAAATTAAGCTGCCAAATGAGGACCTACTGTATGAGGTGTCTATTTCTCAAATTAGAAACCCTAATGTATTTGTCCCCTTGCTCATTTCTGCACTGGGGCCTCCCTCTCCTCTTTCTATTCTGGTTAGAGACAGTTTTGCAGTTTGTGCAGTTCTGTGAGGGTAGCACACAGCTTTGTACGAGATCTTCAATTTCTTGGCTATTTCTCGCATGGAATAGCCTTAATCTCACAGAACAAGAATAGACTGACGAGTTTCAGAAGAAAGTTCTTTGTTTTTGGCCATTTTGAGCCTGTAATCAAACCCACAATTGCTCATGCTCCAGATATTCAACTAGTCTTAAGGCCAGTTTTATTGCTTCTTTAATTAGCACAACAGTTTTCAACAATCCTAACATATTTGCAAAAGAGTTTTCTAATGATCAACTAGCTTTTTAAAATGATTACCTTGTATTAGCAAACACATTGTGCCATTGGAACACAGGACTGATGATAATGGGCCGCTGTATGCCTATGAAGATATTCAATTAAAAATCAGCCGTTTCCAGCCACAACATTAACAATGTCTACATTGTATTTCTGATCAATTTTATGTTATTTTATTGATCAAAAAATGAGCTTTTCTTCAAAAACAAGGACATTTCTAGGTGGCCCCAAACCTTTGAATGGTAGTGTAGGTATCCATCCAGTCAGATGAGAACACCTCAGAAAAATACAAAAATGTCTCCCTATACAGTCTGTCATATATCACTCCATGCCATGCTAATGCAGTGCTGTATGTGACATCTGTGATTGCTTTGAAGCACGATGACTGCAGCTTCTGAAGATCAAAATGGAGTGAGAGGGTTTTCATTGAAGTCAGACTGCTTTGATTTCCTGACCAAACAATGGGCCAGTAAAAACTGATAAAAGCAGACAGTTGATACATGTAGGTATTGTAGTAGCATGACCTGCACTAGCGTTCAAACATTTGGGGTCACTTTGAAATGTGCTTGTTTTGGAGAGAAAAGCAATTTTTTCATGATTAAAATAAGATCAAATAAATGACTATTGTAAATGACTATTGTAGCTGGAAACGGCTGATTTTTAATAGAATATCTACATACAGACGTACAGAGGCCCATTATCAGCAACCATCACGCCTATGTTCCAATGGCACATTGTGTTTGCCAATCCAACTTTATTATTTTAAAAGGCTAATTGATAAGTTTGAAAACCCTTTTGTAATTATGTTAGCACAACTGAAAACTGTTGTGCTGATTAAAGAAGCAATAAAACTGGCCTTCTTTAGACAAGTTGAGTATCTGGAGCATTAACAATTTTGGGTTCGATTACAGGATCAAAATAGACAGAAACAAAGAACTTTCTTCTGAAACTCGTCAGTATATTTTTGTATTGAGAGATGGAGGCTATTCCATGCGAGAAATTGCCAAGAAACTCAAGATCTCATACAACACTGTGTACCGCTCCCTTCACAGAACAGTACAAACTGGCACTAACCAGAATAGAAAGAGGAGTGGGAGGCCCCGGTGCAAACTGAGCAAGAGGACAAAGACATTAGCATTAGCATGTCAAGTTTGAGAAACAGACGCCTCACAGGTCTTCAACTGGCAGCTTCATTAAATAGTACCCAAAAAACAGCAGTCTCAATGTCAACAGTGAAAAGGTGACTCCAGTATGCTAGCCTTCTAGGCAGAGCTGCAAAGAAAAAGCCATACCTCAGACTGGCCAGTAAAAGGAAAAGATTAAGATGGGCAAAAGAACATAGACAAAGGATTTAAGTAGGCCTAGTGCTATATTGACCTAAATAGCGTAGCCAATTCTGCCAGGAAACCTGAGTGGTAATTGGTCAGCGATGCTTCAGCTGATGCAGATCCCTCCTATTACAATGTCAGATTTTATATCTGTCCATTTAAACGTCAGGTTACTCATTCAGGTTGATATGCTGATGGTCGTACTAGCATGCTGGTTAAAATCCACCCACCACCCCTGCCCCTACCTGTTTGGTTCTGTGTTTCCTTTTGTGGAGAGGGGGGTGGTTGGTACGGCATACCTTACTGCATACCTTGCTCATTGCCTGTGAGCAGGGACGTTACTAGGCCTATTTTAGGGAGGCTTTAGCCCCCGTAAATTTATTTGGGGGGGGGGGCTAATACTAATTACCCCCCCCCCCAAATGAATCAATATATCAGTCAATATATTTTCTCAGTGATTTCTTTTTTTCGTCAACCTTTCCATCACATCTAAACTTCTTACAAATTGTATAGATATTGTATAGAATCGTGTTCATTGGCAGCATGTTCAGTTGAGTTTGATGTTTTGAATGTAACTCACTCATCTGAAGCCAGCTGTCTTCTGTAAATAATAGCTAACGCTTCTAGTGATCGGAGAAGTTAATCCTCTCAAGTTGAAAATGTAATAGCATTGGAAAGCAACGGTCATTTTGCTAATCAATATAACCTTTCAGCTAGCCTTCCACCATTTTTATAGAAATGCATAGAGGTTAAAACATTTGTTTGAGATTGTAAAAATTTCATGTATGGAAATTGTTTAGACAAGTTGCAGTTCGTAAAATTCGACTTGCGCGACAGACCAGACGTCATGTAATATCAAAGTAATCAGTCTTTTTTTCTTTACCGGAAGGCAAGAAAGCTAGCTACAACTTTCTAGTAGACACTTCTGAGAAGACTAAGATCTGTCATTTGTAATACAAATACAAATTTATTATAATGTAATTCAACAAAATAGTAAGGTGGCCAATAATTGGGGACGGTGGCTAAACAAATACTGAAAATATTAATTTCCCATTAATGACATGCTAGCTAACATTTGTATGTCACTAATAATCATCAGGAGCACATTTGCAAAACTGTGCGTGTTTCACAGATTCATGTTTGTTTGGGTTTGAAGTTTTGCAACGTATTCTGTTCAGATGAAGCGAGAGCCGGTTGTTAAATGTTTCTTTTTTTAAATATGATAAATTTTTAATGACTTTATTCCGAGATTAATGGGCTAATGACTAAAGCTGTTTTTGAAATGATTCAGAATGATTCAGAGAAATCTCGCTTAGAAACAGAATATATGTTCATTTACTACAAACTATAGTTGACAACAGTATTTTGGCTACATAGGACAGCCGATTTTGTGACTTTTGTTGGTGTTGGATGAAGACAGATTAGACTTTAATTTCTTTATTTAGATAGAATTTAAGTCATATTTGATCAGTGTCTAACACAAACTATGAGACAGGTATACTTTCAGCCAAGCTTGACCAAAAATAACCTTATTTTGATACATTATACACCCATTGTTACTCTAAAAATACATGGTGAAAAGATGTTTTAGGGAGTATGCCCAGACCCCCCAAAACGAGGCTTATCCCCCCATCCATGATTTTCTGGTGATGTCCCTGCCTATGGGGATTGCTATTAATAATATTACAGTGATGTTATTGTTGGCAGTATCGCATAAACGATCATGTGATGGCAATGAGTAACCCTAGAGGAACAGAACCTAATGCCACAAAAGACATTGCATGTACATTGGTGTACATACAGTAAGTTCTCTAATAAATGGTTAAACTAATACGCAGTGTTTTCTGTCAGAAGATATTTAAATGCATAATGGTTGCTGGAAAGTGGATTGGAAGTCAAAGACACAACAGAATGTCACTCTGCAGGGCTGGCATGAAGCAACGTACGTGGTTGCACACTGACTGCCCAGATTTTTGTTCTGTGACCCCATTTAGATATTACTACCGTCATAATAAATAAATAAATATTCAACCCTCCATGTTTGCTTTCTGCTTTGACGGCTTGACAGTCTGTTAAAAAACGGATGAGGGGACCGATTAGTATTCATATTTCAATCCGAAGGAAGGTTTGAAAATGACAGCATCAAGGAAGATCAGTAGGCAACAACTGTATGATCTTCTGTGTAGAAAACAACTTTATTATGATGATATTCTTTCTCCAGTCTAAGTGCCCCATCATGTCAACTCTTCTAAGGGGAAGACAGATCACTTCTTCCTGGCCAATGTCAGTGTCTTTTATCTCCACTGCAAGGCATAACAGGTAGAATTACAGGAATTTAGCTGTGAAATATTTTGTTTATACTTCTTCATAATAAAACGTGTACAATCCCATTGAATGTGTTAGAAAAGCTCAGTTTTATCAAGTAATTATAAAGGAAATGTGAGGTTGTTCTCCAGTTCTGGTCCTAGACAATGCAATCATGCCTGTGAACACAACTCTCCCCTCAGGTTGCAATCACATAGACAACACCATGGTGCCTGCAAACGCAACTCTCCCCTCAGGTTGCAATCACCTGAATTTTAATCACCTGTGTTTGTTCTGTGTTCCCTATTTAGTTCAGGTCTGTGTCTCATTTCAGTTGTGAGGTATTATTTGTCTTAAGTGCATCTTTACTAAGCCCTACGTAGTACTAAGTAGTTTCTTTGTTCTATAAAGTCTGACTACCTTCCTAGTGTCCTGACATGTTCCTGCCTTTTCTGACCATCTTTTTCTGGATCATCCCTTTGGTACTTCTGCTCCGCTCTATCCGATTCCCGTGTACTGACCTTCTGCCAGGCCTACTATCAATCAATCAAATCAATCAATCAATCAAATTTATTTATAAAGCCCTTTTTACATCAGCAGTTGTCACAAAGTGCTTTTACAAAACACCCAGCCTGAAACCCCAAGGAGCAAGCAACAACAGTGTTGAAGCACAGTGGCTAGGAAAAACTCTTTAAGAGGGAAGAAACCTAGAGAGGAACCAGGCTCGGAGGGGTGACCAGTCCTCTTCTGGCTGTGCCGGGTGAACATTTTAAGAGTACAAGTTGTAATAATTAATAAATGCATTTGGGCTGTGTCCAGACTCTATAAAACCTAATCCAGCTCAGAGGCATGACCAGATGGACAAGGACGGGGCAATTACAGGTATCGTCTTGATTGATCTGCAACACAGCCAGGAGGACTTTGGACAGTGGCAGCAATGCGTCTTTAGAGCCTGGTACTCGGGAGGTGTGGGCCAAGACCTCATGTCCTCCTAAGTTTGAATGGAGCAGGAGACAAGATAAATTTAGCTAATGCATTCCTTAGGTATACAAGGATTTACAGTGGAGAAGGAGAACTGACCCTACTCCCACCGGCACAATAATATAGCAGCGTAAAAGCCCTACTATAAACCCTACCATTACGTTCTAGCCTACTCCTTGGGTTTTGTTGGATTTTAAATAAACATCCGGCGCTCTGCGCTTGGATTCAATCACCTCTCTGTTTTTAGAGGGTGGCCTCTAAAATGTTTTGCTTTAAAGTGGGAGGTCCACCAACAAAATCTAACCTAGGGCCCCAAAAAAGGCTGGAGTCGGTCCTGTCTCCTGTGTGTCATGTGTTTTCTGTGACCTAAGTCTTTTCCAGTGAATAGCATTACCATCTCCCTGCCTCTCCTCTACCCCAACCTGCTTCCTGGCTAGCTGACTATGACTAACAGTGAAAAAACTTAAAATCTACTTTACCTTCAGTTGAAAAAGAAGGTTCAGGACAATATTTCAGTTAAATTCCCTTCCTATGTGTTATTCGGGAACGTGATGTAACAGGCTCCTATGTCATAGCACTTTTGAAATGGTGTCAGCATGCTACACTCTTGCTCTCTTCATATGTCTATCTTAAACATGGAATTCACAAATTATTTTGAACATAAGTTCAATTTGGATTTAAACTATACTGTATATATATACACTACCATTCAAAAGTTTGGAGTCACTTAGAAATTTCCCTATCTTCCATGAAAATAAATATGAAATCAGTTTGAACAGGAAATATAGTCATTGACAAGGTTAGAAATAATTATTTTTAATTGAAATAATAATTGGGTCCTTCAAACTTTGCTTTCGTCAAAGATTCCTCAATTTGCAGCAATTACAGCCCTGTAGATCTTTGCCTATCTAGTTGTCAATTTGTTGAGATAATCTGAAGAGATTTCACCCCACGCTTCCTGTAGCACCTACCACAAGTTGAATTGGCTGGATGGGTACTTCTTACGTACCATGCGATCAAGCTGCTCCCACAACATCTCAATAGGGTTGAGATCCGGTGACTGTGCTGGCCACTCCATTATAGACAAAATACCAGCTGACTGCTTCTTCCCTAAATAGGTCTTGCATAGTTTGAAGCTGTGATTTGGGTCATTATCCTGTTGTAGGAGGAAATTGTCTCCAATCAAGTACCGTCCACAGGGTATGGTGTGGTGTTGCAAAATGGGGTGATAGCCTTCCTTCTTCAAGATCTCTTTTACCGTGTATAAATCTCCCACTTATCCACCACCAAAGCACCCCCAGACCATCACATTGCCAGTGTCTGTGTTCTTTTGCCCATTTTAATCAATCAATCAATGAAATTTATTTATAAAGCCCTTTTTACATCAGCAGTTGTCACAAAGTGCTTTTACAAAACACCCGGCCTGATAACCCCAAGGAGCAAACAACAGTAGTGTTGAATTTCAGTGGCTAGGAAAAACTCCCTAAGAAGGCCGAAATTTAGGAAGAAACCTAGAGAGGACCCAGGCTCAGAGGGGTGACCAGTCCTCTTCTGGCTGTACCGGGTAAACATATTAAGAGTACAATTGTAATAATTAAT
>JACXGI010009932.1:0-28944 GCA_016801175.1 Esox masquinongy | reverse complement strand
ATTTTCTGAGATACTGAATTTGGGGTTTTCATTAGTTGTCAGTTATAATCATCAAAATTAAAAGAAATAAACACTTGAAATATATCAGTCTGTGTGGAATGAATGTATACATTATACAAGTTTCACTTTTTGAATGGAATTACTGAAATAAATCAACTTTTTGATGATATTCTAATTTTATGACCAGCACCTGTACTTAAGTAGTTACTTCCTGTGCTAGGTCAGCCGATGTTGAACATAATTAATTGCTCCCTTTCCTCTGGATGTGTACCGAACTCACTAAAAATAGCAGAAATAAAGCCTCTTCTGAAAAAATCAAATCTGGATCCAGATATATTAAACAATTATAAGCCAATATCAGACCTCCCGTTCCTCTCAAATATCTTAGAAAAATCTGTTTCCCAATTACTACATTCCTTCCTGAAGACAAATAACATTTATAAAATGCTCCAGTCTGGTTTCAGACCCCATCATAGCACTGAGACTGCACTCGTGAAGGTGATAAATGACCTTCTAATGGCCTCAGACAAAGGTTGCGCATCTGTCCTGTTGCTTCTTGATCTTAGTGCTGCCTTTGACAGTATTGATCACTATTTATCACTTGGAGAGATTGGAAACCAATATTGGGCTACACTGACATGTTCTAGCCTGGTTCAAATCTTATTTATCTGAAAGATATCAGTTCTTGTGTGTGGATGGGATGTCCTCTGACAAATCAAAGGAATGTTTTGGTGTTCCTCAAGGCTTGGTTTTGGGACTATTATTGTTTTCACTATATATGCTGCCTCTGGGTGATGTCATCCAGAACCACAATGTCATTTTTCACTGTTATGCTGATGACACACGGTTGGATATTTTGATGAAACATGGAGAAGCCCCAAAATTAGCTAGGGTGGATGATGGAGAATTTTTTGCTTTAAAACAGAAATGTTCGTTTTAGGACCCAAGAAAGAAAGAGTTTTTTTTGGCATATCTCACAGTAAACCCCGACGGTTGTATGGTCGTATCCCAAAAACTGTGAGAAACCTCGACATTACCCTCAACCTTGACCTGTCCTTTGATGAACATATAAAATATATCTCGAGCTGCTTTTTTCCATTTTCAGAACATTGCAAATATCTGAAATTCTTGATCAAAAACTGATGCAGAAAAATGTCATGCTTTTGTTACTTCTAGATTAGATTACTGCAATGCTGTTCTCTCCTGTTACCCTGATAAATCGAATAAATAAACTTCATTTAGTGTTGAGCACGGCTAGAATCTTAACTAGAACTAGAAAGTGTGGACAGATTACTCCAGTATTTGGCTTTTTACACTGGCTGCCTGTTAAGGCAAGGGCTGATTTTAAGGTTTTATTGTTAACCTATTAAGCAATACATGGACTTGCTCCAATTTACCTCGCTAAAATAATCCAGCCATACATACCTATATGTAATCTAAGGTCGCAAGATGCAGGCCTTCTAATTGTACCTTTCTAAACAAACAGCCGGATGCAGGGCTTTCTCTCACAGAGCGCCACTATTGTGGATTGATCTGCCAGTAAAGATAAGAAATGCAGACTCAGTGCAAACTTTCAAGTGTCTACTAAAGACTCATCTCTTCAGTATGGTCTATGATTAAGTGTAGTCTGGCCCAGGGGTGTGAAGGTGAACAGCTTGATACTCATTGCCAATGGGATGCCCTCCCTCCAATACAATTCAGGAGTAGAGTCAATGGCTTGTTGTTGTCTCTCCATTGCGCCCCTCGAGCAATTGGAGTGAACTATCCTGGCAATACTTGGCCCTCATTTCAGGGTGGTTGTGGTTGGTTGGTGTCCCTTTGGTTGATGCTTGGCAATGTGAGTGGATTGACTACCTGCATGTAGGGCCATGTCCGGGGCCAGCCCCAGAAAGGGCCACAGTGTCAATGGACCTCCCTGTCTCAGCCCCAAGGTTTTACGCCGCTATATTATTGTGCTGGGGAAGTAGGGTCAGTTCTCCTTCTCCACTGTAAATCCTTGTAAATCTAAGGAATGCACTCTCTAGATTGTCCTTGTCTCCTTATCCTTTTAAACTTAGGAGGACTTGAGGTCTTGGCCCACACCAGAGTAGTACCAGGCTCGAAAGACTCATTGCTGTCCCTGTCCAAAGTCCTCCTGGTTGTGTTGCAGATGATAGATGATACCTGACGATTCCAGCTGTCATTCTACTGACCCCCCCCCACCCACCCAGATTAGATTCAACTTTATTGTCAATGAACAGTACAAGTACAGTACAACTAAATGCAGTTAGCATCTAACCAGAAGTGCAAATAGAGGAGGGCAGAAAATTAACAAGTATTTACAAGTATTAAGTATATGTATATTACCAGTGGAATGTGTAGATGTGCAATGAAGGCAAATGCAGTACAAATGGCAATACTAAATGTGCAATAATTCAAATAGTATTTACAAGTAAGAAAATATACAAGTATTTACAAGTAGGTAAATACAAGTAGGTTCTGTGTGATGCGACCAATCTGTCTTCTTCAGTATAATGGAACCAGTCCATCAGCTTCAGTGTGATGTAACCGGTCTGTCAGCTTCAGTATAATGGAACCAGTCAGTCAGCTTCAGTGATCTAACAAGTCTGTCAGCTTCTATGTGATGTAACCAGTCAGTCAGCTTCAGTGATCTAACCAGCTTGTCAGCTTCAGTGTGATGTAGCCGGTCTGTCAGCTTCAGTGTGATGTAACCAGTCCATCAGCTTCTGTATGATTGTAACTGGTCTGTCAGCTTCAGTGTGATGTAACCAGTCAGTCAGCTTCAGTGGTCTAACCAGCTTGTCAGCTTCAGTGTGATGTAACCGGTCTGTCAGCTTCATTGTGATGTAACCAGTCCATCAGCTTCTGTGTGATTGTAACTGGTGTGTCAGCTTCAGTGTGATGTAACCAGTCAGTCAGCTTCAGTGATCTAACCTGTCACTCAGCTTCAGTGATCTAAACAATCTGTGAGCTTTAGTGTTATGTAACTAGTCCATACGTTTCAGTGTGATGTAACTGGTCTGTCAGCTTCAGTGTAATATAACTGTTGTATATCATCTTTTCCCCATTATGCAAATGCAGCGTTCATTATGGTCCAGTACCAACATGCAACCCTCTGATATGTTAATGAGCCACCAGAGTTGAATGGAGGCTGCTACTGCTAGTTCTCTAAGCAGTGTCTATGAAAGATGGAGCTATGGTTGTGTAAAGGTTAGGTTATGGTTGGGGTAAGGTTAGGGTTGGTTTAGTATTGGGTTAGGGTAAAGGCAGCATTCAGTCAACTGAGAAATGATCAGATAGTGAAGAGATATTATCACGCCAGATGATAACTGCATTGCAGTGTGGTGTCTCTTGCTACCTCTCTCTCCCTCTGTCTCCCTCTCTCTCTTTCTCCCTCCTTCCCTTTCTGTCCCTCTCCCTCGCTCTTTCGCCCCTTACTCTTTTTCTCTACCTCTCTCTCCATCTCTCTTCATGTCTCTCTCTCTATAACTCTCCCTCTTTCAATCCCTCTCTCCCTATCTCACTCCTTTTCTCTCTCTCCCCTGTTCTCTCCTTTTCTCTAGTTTATTTCTCTCTTTAATATAATATTTTTTAAGTGACCTCTAACTTCCATCATGAACACATCCAGAAAGCCTTGTCCACTTACAATCGGTCAGATGCCAAAATTAACGCTGAAAAGTTAACAGATAAAAAACTTGCACCTGTCAAACAATATCACATTTACCTTAAAGCTGCAATCCTGGATTTCTTGGCCATTGATAGTGAAAGTAGAGCTATTGAGCCTCTGATGTGTGCCCCATGTCATCAAAAACTTACTTAAAAATGTACTTATAAACTAGGAAACTGAACTCTAACTGAGATATGATGGTGACACTATTCAAAACTCACGCACATAGAAACAACATGTAACACATGCAACACGAGATAGGAGTAAGGAAATTGATTGTAATTCGCAAAAGCCCCAGACTGCGTCATTAACACTTTAGACTCAGTAACAACATGCAAGTGTCAACATGCAAATGATAACCAGTTGATAGGCTTCTATCTGACCTGTTGCTGAATGAAAAGGTGTTGCGGCAACTAACAGGCAATGCTCAATATATAGTCAAAGGAGGGGGAGAATCAAGTGTGAACAAAGCGTATCATTGGAGCCATTAGTGATGATGTCAACCTAGCAGAGGAAGTGAATTTGATTCAGACTAAAGTCACATGATGGGCTCTTCTGATTAAGCCCAAACAAACAGAACAGGTGATTTTCCAGACTTTGCAAGTGTTGATTACATCTGCCTTAGTTCAAATGCGAGTTCAATTTGATGTAAATTGCAGTTTTCACTCCTTTAACATAAAATCACCTTCTGGTGTAAAAGTCATGTAAATTAAAATGTTTTCAATAAGTTTGGCTA
The DNA here is from genome assembly GCA_016801175.1 of Esox masquinongy. Classification (NCBI taxonomy): domain Eukaryota; kingdom Metazoa; phylum Chordata; class Actinopteri; order Esociformes; family Esocidae; genus Esox; species Esox masquinongy. Next base: position 24,541 of record JACXGI010009932.1, on the reverse strand, counting down.
ATAAGAGAAGTGTAGCCAGATACACTTTAAAAAAGGCCTCCCAAAATGATTATACTGCTTATAAGGTACATTATTTGATTATTCATACACCACACTTAGACATTATATTTTTATGGCCCTAAAAGTAAATAAGTAACATTTTAATGTGACATCAACACAATAACTTGAGAAAAGCAGGTGCTTGTTTTTGCCATATCTTGTAAAAACATTATTTTAACAGTAAGCCTCTAAAGTGAAGAGAAGGAATTAGGCTGTCTGAGAAGGTTTGAATCTTAGGTAACCTACCTGCACATTGTTTCAAGTACAATAGATCGCCATGTAGTAGTTTGCCTTATGCCGGACATCCCTGGTAAAAGCATGGGACCCTCATGTTAATGGTGCTCATGTTATATTAGTAGTAAAAGCATGGGACCCTCATGTTAATGGTGCTCATGTTATTTTAGTAATAAAAGCATGGGACCCTCATGTTAATGGTGCTCATGTTATATTAGTAGTAAAAGCATGGGACCCTCATGTTAATGGTGCTCATGTTATATTAGTAGTAAAAGCATGGGACCCTCATGTTAATGGTGCTCATGTTATATTAGTAGTAAAAGCATGGGACCCTCATGTTAATGGTGCTCATGTTATTTTAGTAGTAAAAGCATGGGACCCTCATGTTAATGGTGCTCATGTTATATTAGCAGTAAAAGCATTTCTATAATTAAAGGACTTCAAGGTCCTTTGGTATGGCACTGAGACCCACAGATCAAGCGTCATGAATGAGCCTCTAACAGGGCTCTTTAAGAGCAAGACTAACATACTTCCCTCCCTCCTCTCCATACAAGAGGTGTTTGTGGATTAGCAACATGCCTAACATGCCTCTCCTTACTCCTCTCCTCCTCTCTTCCTCCCTCTCCACCCCCTCCTCAAGGGGTCTCTATTCCTTCTGTAGCAAGTCTACACTCACCGATGTGCTGATTCACAACTGTAGTTATTATGTCACTGACCGGGACTCATGTAGCTTTTACTGCATTCTGATTTATGATGTCACTACTGTCGCGGATTAATCTCTCTCGGTGATCATGACATCAGAACTGAACCAAGAGAGTTTAGGACATTGTTTGTTCCAGTATGAAAGTTCGTACAGATGTACTTCTTATTGAAACTGCACAACTGGCTGTTCAATAAAAGCTGTTGTCAGGAATATTTTAGATTAATAGGACAGTCCGTCAAAAAGCACCGCATCTATAGTGGCACTGTGTATTCACTTATTAAAAGTATGGGTAGACATTACGCATTCTGCACTTAAAATGCGATATCAGTTTGACGTGAACAAAATCATCACGGATGATGCGACTCCGCGTGCCACTTCTTGGGTGTCTGTCCAAGGTGCTGAAACCCGTTTCTCCCGGGCTCGTCACATGACTGCGCTTCCTACCTCTGCGCGCGCAAGATGCCGTAGCCTACACTTTCACGTGCAGTGCAGACACTCCAATCTTAATCATCACGACCAACTCTTGTGAGAAGATTTTTTGAAGACGTCAGGTTTTTGTAGACTGTGAAAACAGGGCATTCTTCGTGTTGTCACTATGCAGATGATAGAGCGTGTTTGTCTGCCTTAATGCTATTTGGTCACTCAGCTGCCGTATACATTGAGATCAGCAGATAGAAGCTTGCCATTTGCGGATAAAAGGTTGGCATCAGCGGACAGAAGCTTGGCATCAGTTGATAGAGTTCTGGCATCAGCGGATGAGCATACGGGTGAAGGATATATCCTAATATTCGCTGCCCGTGAAGTCGGAATCAGTTAGAAAGTCAGACGCCAAGAACATGTAAGAATCAACAAGCTTTTGCCTGTTTGTATTCGGCGCCGCGATGCAGAAGGGGATAAGACTAAATGATGGCCATGTCACCTATCTGGCGCTGCTGGCTAAAAAGGATGGCACGAGACGAGGGTGCCTGTGTAAGAAAAGCTCCGACAACACAAAATGGCACGCGAAGTGGTTCGCTTTGCTCCAGAACATGTTGTTTTATTTCGAGAACGACTCCAGCTCGCGGCCCTCGGGACTGTACCTGTTGGAGGGTTGTGTTTGCGACAGAGCGCCCTCACCCAAACCACCTGTCTCTGCCAAGGACTGTCTTGAGAAACAGGTAAGATATTGGCTTGACCGCGTTAGAGGTCCGATGGTTCATGTCAAGCAATTATTAGAACATAAAGGACGACACTTAAGAGAGGGCGCCAAACTGTGCGCGCCACTAACCTATATGTAAACACTGTGACCTATGTAATCTCACTTGTTTTTGGGTCTTTTGAGTTAGAAATCTAGATTTACTCTAATAACGTCAGATTCATTCTAAAAAATCTGACCAATAAGATCCTGTTGGCATGCAGTTCACTCTGCGTTTCCGTTACGTCATAACTACACCGATTGATTAGGCTATCATCACCGCGGTGACATTATGAACCAACTTATTTTAAACGCATATACTTTAATAAACACTATTCCAACATAAACTAAAAAGTCTATGTTTAATGAATGACATGCGCAAACAATTCAACTGCTGTTACCATAAAGCCATTTGCTGATCTACCATAATAAAAACTGTATAGGTTTACAAATAACTTTTTCTCCCTCAACTGTTAAGGGTACTTTAAACAGTATTCAAACTAGATAGGTCGCCATCTTGTGGGGAAGACAAGTAGGTCCTCATTGGAGTACATATTTTCACTGATGGATACCCGAATCCAGGACTGAAGACAATATACCATTCAAACTACATGACAGATTCTGTGAGGAACGTAATACTGTTAAATGCAGCTGAAATCACACTGTTGTGGGAACACGTTGTTTTAGTAGTAATTTAGCAGACTCTATTCAGAGCGGCTTAAAGTAGAGAGTGCACGAATGTCCATAGTGGCCCGCCATGGGAATAAAACACTGGTGTTTCAAGTGCCATGCCCTTACCAAGTCCATTACAGGGCACGAGAACTCTATATATTATTTGAGCAGTTTGAGAAGGTTTGGATCCTAAGCACCATGCCCGCACATGTTTGAAGTACTATAGACCAACATAAGTTACTCTAGCAGGTCCAAGCTTTGTGCTGAAACTTGCCGGAGCAAGTTTGGATGAGGCATTGTGAATTCCCTTTACTTACCCGCTTCTGACTGCTTCTGTTGTGTATTAAACCTAATGCGCAGACCAGAATGTACACAGTAGGTAATTATGTAGAGACCAGAATGTAGACAGTATGTAATTATGTAGAGACCAGAATGTACACAGTAGGTAATTATGTAGAGACCAGAATGTAGACAGTAGGTAATTATGTAGAGACCAGAATGTAGACAGTAGGTAATTATGTAGAGACCAGAATGTACACAGTAGGTAATTAATTAGAGCTCAGAATGTACACAGTAGGTAATTATGTAGAGACCAGAATGTAGACAGTAGGTAATTATGTAGAGACCAGAATGTACACAGTAGGTAATTAATTAGAACTCAGAATGTACACAGTAGGTAATTATGTAGAGACCAGAATGTAGACAGTAGGTAATTATGTAGAGACCAGAATGTACACAGTAGGTAATTAATTAGAGCTCAGAATGTACACAGTAGGTAATTATGTAGAGACCAGAATGTAGACAGTAGGTAATTATGTAGAGACCAGAATGTACACAGTAGGTAATTATGTAGAGACCAGAATGTAGACAGTAGGTAATTATGTAGAGACCAGAATGTACACAGTAGGTAATTATGTAGAGACCAGAATGTAGACAGTAGGTAATTATGTAGAGACCAGAATGTAGACAGTAGGTTATTATGTAGAGACCAGAATGTACACAGTAGGTAATTATGTAGAGACCAGAATGTAGACAGTAGGTAATTATGTAGAGACCAGAATGTAGACAGTAGGTAATTATGTAGAGACCAGAATGTACACAGTAGGTTATTATGTACAGATGCTAATGGGTAGACCGGTGGTTACCAAAGCATTTTCAGTAACTGTCCCTGCTACAGAATTTTGATCTGCATGGAGGACCCATGAGGTTTCCCCTCATGTTCCTTTACCTGTGGATATATCAACCACCCCCCTGGGATTTGGAAACACTGGTATAGATCATCATGTAAGACCATCATTATCATATGGGTCATAATATATGAACCATAATGTATAGACCATAATAGATGATAATATATCGGTGATAATGTATTAGTCATAATGTATCAACCAAAATGAATTGAACATAAAATATAGTTTATAACGTATAGACCATTATGTATAAACAATAATGTATAGTTTATAATGTAAAGATCATAATATATAATGCCTAACACATAGGCTATGATGTAAGGACCATAATATATAAACCATATCATATAGTTTATAATGTATAAACCAGAACATGTAGTATATAATGTATAGCCCATGATGTATAAACTATAACATATTGTTAATAATATATAGACCATAATGTATAAAACATAACATATAGTTTATAATGTATAGACCATAATATATAAACCATAACATATAGTTTATAATGTATAGACCATAATGTATAAACCATAACATATTGGGTATAATGTATAGACCATAATGTATAAACCATAACATATTGGGTATAATGTATAGACCATAATGTATAAACCATAACATATTGGGTATAATTTATCGATCATAATGTATTAACCATAACATATAGTTTATAATGTATAAACCATAACATATAGTTTATAATGTATAGACCATAATATATAAACCATAACATATAGTTTATAATGTATAAACCATAACCTGTTGGGTATAATGTATAGACCATTATGTATAAACCATAACATATTGGGTATAATGTATAGATCATAATGTATAAACCATAACATATTGGGTATAATGTATAGACCATTATGTATACACCATAACATATAGTTTATAACGTATAAACCATAACATATAGTTTATTATGTATAGATCATAATGTATAAAACATAACATATTGGGTATAATGTATAGACCACAACATATAGTTTATAAAGTATAGCCCATAATGTATAAACCATAACATATTAGGTATAATGTATAGACCATAATGTATAAACCATAACATATAGTTTATAATGTATAGATCACAATGTATAAAACATAACATATTGGGTATAATGTATACACCATAACATATAGTTTATAACGTATAAACCATAACATATAGTTTATTATGTATAGATCATAATGTATAAAACATAACATATTGGGTATAATGTATAGACCATAACAAATAGTTTATAATGTATAGACCATAATGTATAAACCATAACATATTGGGTATAATGTATATACCATAATGTATAAACCATAACATATTGGTTATAATGTATAGATCATAATGTATAAACCATGACATATGGGTATAATGTATGAATCACAATGTATAAAGCATAACATATTGGGTGTAATGTATACACCATAACATATAGTTTATAAAGTATAGACCATAATGTATAAACCATAACTTATAGTTTATAATGTATAGATCACAATGTATAAAACATAACATATTGGGTGTAATGTATTCACCATAACATATAGTTTATAACGTATACACCATAACATATAGTTTATAATGGATAGACCATAATGTATAAACCATAACATATAGTTTATTATGTATAGATCATAATGTATAAAACATAACATATTGGGTATAATGTATAGACCATAACATATAGTTTATTATGTATAGACCATAATGTATAAAACACAACATATTGGGTATAATGTATAGACCATAATGTATAAACCATAACATATAGTTTATAATGTATAGATCACAATGTATAAAGCATAACATATTGGGTATAATGTATACACCATAACATATAGTTTATAACGTATAAACCATAACATATAGTTTATTATGTATAGATCATAATGTATAAAACATAACATATTGGGTATAATGTATAGACCATAACATATAGTTTATAATGTATAGACCATAATGTATAAACCATAACATATTGGGTATAATGTATAGACCATAATGTATAAACCATAACATATTGGTTATAATGTATAGATCATAATGTATAAACCATGACATATGGGTATAATGTATGAATCACAATGTATAAAGCATAACATATTGGGTGTAATGTATACACCATAACATATAGTTTATAAAGTATAGACCATAATGTATAAACCATAACTTATAGTTTATAATGTATAGATCACAATGTATAAAACATAACATATTGGGTGTAATGTATACACCATAACATATAGTTTATAACGTATACACCATAACATATAGTTTATAATGGATAGACCATAATGTATAAACCATAACATATAGTTTATTATGTATAGATCATAATGTATAAAACATAACATATTGGGTATAATGTATAGACCATAACATATAGTTTATTATGTATAGACCATAATGTATAAAACACAACATATTGGGTATAATGTATAGCTGTTGTTGTGTATGTACTGTATGTATCCTGTCTCTCTGTGCCTCTGTGTCTCTGTCTTTCTCCCTCTGTCTCTTTGTGTCTCTCTCTTGCTATGTTTCTCTATGTCCCTCTGTCTCTCTCCCTGTGTCTCTATGTGTCTCTGTCTCACTCCCTCTGTCTCTCTGGGGCCGTCTCCCTCTGTCTGTCTTTGTCACTTTCTATCTCTCTCTTTCTGTGTCTGTCTCTCTGTGCCTTTCTGTCTCTCTCTTTCTGTCTCTGTCTCTCTGTATCTCTTTGTCTCTCTGTCTCTATTGTCTCTCTTTTTCTCTCTGTGCGTCTCTGTCTTTTGTCTCTGTGTTTCTTTGTGTTTCTGTGTCTTTGTGCCAGGCACAGAGGGACAGAGACAAGGGCCAGAAACACCCTATCTGTTTACAAGTTGGACCACCTAGCCTCAGGGACAGGGAGGCTGCAGCCCCATAGATGGTATCTGTGTGTGTGAGAGACAACACAGAGAATGGATGCCAAGTCACCTGCCACCTCGCAGGGAGAGCTAGAGCTTTATATAGCCTCCCTCGCTGATAGGGAGAGACCTCCTATCTCCCTCCTTCAATCTCTCCCTTTCTTGCTGTCTCTCTTTGTCTTTCTCTCCCTCTCTCTCCCCCTCTTTCCTCTCTCAGTCTCCTTGCTCTCTATACTTGTCCTCGTTGTATTATTTGAGTGTCCCACATTTTAAATGTTCTTATTCCCTATTTAGAAAGAGCTGAGTTTAGGCCCACAGTTACTATGACAACCCCTATTTGCATGTGAAAAAGTGTTTTTGAAAGGCCGGACAGAACGGCCAACCTGGCTTTGTACTGTGTTTCACTTAGTAAAAGCAAATGCTCTGGATGTCTTCTGAAATGAAATGCGTTTTGTGCAGGATTGACACATTGAATGGGGATACGTTCAATGTCTGCAAACCGGAATAAGAGAAATCCTTTGATTGGTTGTGTTGTTACACTCCAAAAGAGAATCTTCCTGCCAAATATAGCAGCTGACTAAAAATAGCTGCTAAAGGCTTGACGCGCCAATTCACAGGAAGCAGAGATGAGAAACACATTATTGACAAACTGTGTTCTTCTGCTCATCAGGAAGTAAGGCTCATCACTTCCCTTCACTGTGGGTTTACTGAAGTTGTGTGTAACAAGGAGGCTTTCTGTAAGAGCCCACAACAGAGAGACAATCTCTAAACAGTCTTTCAGAGATCACAACAGAGGGACAGTCTTTTAAAACAAACAGTCTTTGGCCACAACAGAGACAGTCTGAGAGGAGAACAGAAAGACAGTCTGTCAGAGACCACTACAGAAAGACAGTCTGTCAGAGTCTGGAACAGAGAGACAATCTATCAGACTTCATAGCAGAAAGAAAGTCTGTCAGAGACCACTACAGAAAGACAGTCTGTCAGAGACCACTACAGAAAGACAGTCTGTCAGAGTCTGGAACAGAGAGACAATCTGTCAGACTCCACAGAAGAGCGAAGTCTGTCAGAGACCACTACAGAAAGACAGTCTGTCAGAGACTACAACAGAAAGACAGTCTGAGAGGATAACAGTATGACAGTCTTTCAGAGACCACAACAGAAAGACAAAGTCTGTCAGAGACCACAACAGAAAGACAGTTTGTCAGAGACCACTACACAAAGACAGTCTGTCAGAGTCTGGAACAGAGAGACAATCTGTCAGACTCCACAGCAGAGAGAAGTCTGTCAGAAACCACAACAGAGAGACAGTCTGTCAGAAACTACAACAGAAAGACAGTCTGAGAGGATAACAGAATGACAGTCTTCCAGAGATCACGACAGAAAGGCAAAATCTGTCAGAGACCACAACAGAAAGACAGTCTGTCAGAGACCACAGCATAGAGAAGTCTGTCAGAGACCACAACAGAGAGGAGTTTGTCAGAGACCACAACAGAAAGATTGTCTGTCAGAGAAAGTCTTTCAGAGACCACAACAGAGAGACAGTCTTTCTGAGACCACAACAGACAGTCAGAGATCACAACAGCGAGACAGTCTGTCAGAGACTGCATCAGAGAGACAGTCTGTCAGAGATCTTCAACAGAGAGACAGTCTGTCACAGACCACAACAGTAAAGTTGATATTTTAAAGTACTGCAGTGTCTGTTGTCATTATATTTATATGATTGACAGTGACATTGGTGAATGCTAGAATTGCACAAGGAGGAAGAGAAAGGGGGTTGGATGGGAAATAGATTTAGAAAACTGGATCTGTGGGTTTGAAAATATAAAATGTAGACAAGCTGTTTCAGGAACATGGCAACACTTCTCTCGAACCAGAGGTGAGTTGCCAGGTAACTGCTGGATATACAGGAGTGGAATTACTCTCCATGGCTGTAGTCTTATGGGTTAGGCTTATATACTTTAGCCTAGGGTTGGACACCTGGCATTGTTTCAGGTACATATCTGTATAAGGGTTAAGCAATAAAGCTCTTCTGGGGTTCATGGTATGTGGCCAATATACTGTACCATGCCTAAGGGCTGTTCTTACACAGAAACAACCCCGAGCTCTAGGCTTACATGCTCAAGCAGTACTATAGTGGCAATATACCACAAAACACAGGAATCAGACCCCCTGGATTATAATGATGTTAATAATGTTAAGGTTCAGGTGTATAAACTGTTAAGGTTCAGGTTTATAAGGTTTTTCTCAGATTTAAGATCCCTGAGTATTTAACTGTATTTCTGTATTCCAGTATTATTTCACGGTGACATTCAACCATGACAACCAGAAGGCCTTGGAGCTTCGGACAGAGGATGCAAAAGACTGTGATGAATGGCTGGCAGCAATAACCCAGGCCAGGTACTGACTCTAACACCGCCGTTAACCAAGGTACTGACTCTAACACTGCCCTTAACCCAGGTACAGACTATGTCACTACCTCTAACCCAGGTAACATTGACTCTAACCCAGGTATTGACTTGAACACTGCCTGTAACCCAGGCACTGACTCTAACAGTGCATCTAATCCAGGTACTGCTTCTAACACTGCCTCTAACCCAGGTACTGACTCTAACACTGCCTCTTACCCAGGTGCTGACTCTAACACTTCCTCTAACCCAGGTACTGACTCTAAAACCAAACCAGGTACCTGCTCTAACACTGCCTCTAATTCAGGTACAGACTCTAGCACTAAACCAAGTACTGACTCTATCACCAGCCCTACCCCAGTTACTAACTCTTTTTATTGGGCGGACAGACACTGCACTCTGTGCTGTGAGGTGTATAAACTTTGGACTAACTGTATTTACATGTGTGTGTGTGTGTGTGTGTGTGTGTGTGTGTGTGTGTAGTTACAGGAACCTGGCCACGGAGCATGAAACCCTCATGCAGAAGTACCTCCATCTGCTCCAAATACTGGAGACTGAGAAAACTGTTGCTAAGCAACTTCGCCAGCAGATAGAGGATGGGGAAATTGAGATTGAGCGGCTGAAATCAGAGGTAACTTGTTAAGCCCGGTTCAGAGACATGATGTGACGATTCATTCTTACGCCGTTTCAAATACAAACTTGACTTCATGTTTTTGTTTAAGAATGTCTGAAATGTTAGCTAAGTCCTATAGCAAGACCGATGCATTTAGACAATCAGAGAATATTGCATTAATGTTCTGTGTTCAGCAAACCTGCTAGCTAGCTAGCCAAGCAGAGAGCTAGCACCTAGCTATGTCGTTTCAAATAGCTAGCACCTTCATGCCCAGTTTTTAGTCAAATGTTGTAGAAGGTTAAGTGTGTATCCGTGTTTCATTCAAAGAGAGTCCTCTCAAAATTAGGCTGTTCAGCACTGTGTTTAGCGTCCTCCACCGCCTAGACCGTATGAAGCAGATCAGATGCATGTTTGCCTTTAAAGTGCTAATCAGAGCGGTTGTTCAATATGGATGAACCAGGCTCTATTGTGATTTGTCTGAATGCAGGATAATGACCTGGCTTACGCTGCTTCATTAACTGGAAGAGCCCTCACTTTTACTGGGCAGCACCCTGTAAAGGCCATGACTGTATTCATGTTCAAAGTGACTGAAGGAGATGTTTTATTTTATTCAACCTTTATCTGAATAGGTAGTCATGCCGAGGCCAAAGTCTCTTTTACAGATAAGCTGTCACTTTTCTCCTGTCATCTTGAGGCGGACAGATGACTGTGTCTTGCTTTCTGGTAGATATCCGGACTCCTGAAGGACAACGAGAAGATCCACTCCACTCCGGAGGTCCCAGCCAGTGATGATGACACGGAACTCAAGAAGATAAAAATGGTGAGCTGTGATTTCTTTCATCTCTCCTTAAACTACAGTAAAAACGACTGTTTTGGGATTTCCAGACACCCCGACCCATTGTCCCTGACAGGCTGCCTGTGACTTGTTGCCCTGACTACTGTACCCCATTAGGTGCAGAGCTTCCTGCGTGGCTGGATCTGCAGAAGGAAGTGGAAGAGCATCATCCAGGACTACATCCGGTCGCCTCACGCTGAAAGCATGAGGAAGAGGAACCAGGTGGTGTTCAGTATGTTGGACTCTGAGGCAGAATATGTGCAGCAGCTTCACATCCTGGTCAACAACTTCCTTCGGCCACTACGCATGGCCGCTAGCTCTAAGAAACCACCCATCACACACGATGATGTCAGCAGCATCTTTCTCAACAGGCATGTAACCCTGACCCTATCACAAAACTCTAACAACATAACCTAACACTAAACCCTAACACTATACCCTGACCTTCACACTTAACCTTAATACTAAACACTGACCTCATCACTAAACCCTAACACTATACCGTGACCACCACACTAAACCCTAACATTAAACTCTGAACCTAACACTAAACCCTAACACTAAACTCTGAACCTAACACTAAACCCTAACTCTAACCCTTTTCTGCCCTCTTCTATTTGCACTTCTGGTTAGATGCTAACTGCATTTCGATGTACTGTACTTGTACTTTTTTAATGACAATAATGTTGAATCTAATCTAACACTCAACCCTGACACTGAACCATAACACTGAACTCTGAACCTAACACTATACCCTGACCTTCACACTTAACCTTAATGCTAAACACTGACCTCATCACTAAACCCTAACACTATACCGTGACCACCACACTAAACCCTAACATTAAACTCTGAACCTAACACTAAACCCTAACACAATATCCTGAACTCCACACTAAACCCTAATACTACATACCAACTGCAACACTAAACCCTAGCACTGACCCTAATACTAAAGTTGTGTTCTTTTTGCAGCGAGACCATCATGTTTCTTCATCAGATCTTCTACCAGGGTTTGAAGGCCAGGATAGCCAGTTGGCCAACACTAGTGTTGGGTAAGACCTTATTATAGTTGTCTGACACTAGTGTTGTGTAAGACCTTATTATAGTTGTCTGACACTAGTGTTGGGTATGACCTTATTATAGTTGTCTGACACTAGTGTTGGGTATGACCTTATTATAGTTGTCTGACACTAGTGTTGGGTAAAAGCTTATTATAGTTGTCTGACACTGGTGTTGGGTAAGACCTTATCTAACACTGGGTTAAGATTACAAGTCTTGGGTTAGTAGTATCACTGTCTTATAGTGCTGAGAGTTCATAGTATTTGTGTCTTATAGTACTAAGAGTTAATAGTATTACTGTCTTATAGTACTAAGAGTTAATAGTTTTACTGTCTTCTAGTACTAAGAGGTAATAGTGTTACTGTAATATTAAGAGCAATAATAAATACAAAAACTAAGCTCTTATTGTCTCTACGTGACAAATAAATTCTGATGTATTGGAAAACAAGTCTACAACAGCCCTTTTGCATCTATGTAATTGTTTTATATTTTGTACATTTTGTCAAGAAATTCAGCTCTGACTCCTATGGTGCAGTGACTCTTCTCCCTCTCTCTCCTCTTTCTCTTTCTCCCACTCTCCTCTCTTCCTCCCTCTTTCTCCTCTCTTTCTTTCTCCCTCTCTCTGTTGTCCTTTCCTCAGCGGACCTCTTTGACATCTTATTGCCCATGCTGAACATCTATCAGGAGTTTGTGAGGAACCATCAGTACAGTCTGCAGATTCTGGCCCACTGCAAGCAGAACCGAGACTTTGACAAGCTGCTGAAGCAGTATGAGGCCAAGCCAGACTGTGAAGACAGAACCTTGGAGACATTTCTGACTTACCCAATGTTCCAGGTGAGGCAAAATAGAAGTTGTCATAGTAGTATTTAAGGGAGCGTAAGTAGTATTAGCACTATTATTAGAAGGAACATTGCAGTGGTAGTTGTGGAAGTAGTAGTAGTAGTCACTATTATTTGAAGGAACATTGCAGTGGTAGTTGTGGAAGTAGTAGTAGTAGCACTATTATTACAAGGAACATTGCAGTGGTAGTAGTGGAATTAGTAGTAGTAGTCATAATAGTTTTAGTAATAGCAGTAGTAGTACCAGTAATGTAGTTGCAGTAGTTGTAGCTATTAGTAGTAGTTGTAGTTTTACTGGTAGGTAGCGGTAACCTGTTTCTTGTGTTATAGATTCCTCGCTACATTCTGACTCTTCATGAACTGCTCGCTCACACGCCTCACGAGCATGTGGAGAGGAACAGCCTGGACTACGCCAAGTCCAAACTAGAAGAGCTGTCCAGGTAAACTTTTAACCCTAAACTTTAACCCTCGAACTATAACCTGTAACCCATAACGTATATCCCATAGCCATAACTCTTAACCTATCATCTTTACATTCACTAATATTCCATGTGATGGCTTTCAATTCAAAACAAGTGCATCTATTCACAACCGCTGGTGCCTGTCAGTGCGTTAGAATCTTCCCACGATGCACTCTGTCTAAAACAAAATCCCAAAAGGCTTAATCAAGAGAGCATTGCTTTCTGTCCTGTTGGCCTTGTTCTCCAGGATCATGCACGATGAGGTGAGCGAGACGGAGAACATCCGGAAGAACCTGGCTATAGAGAGGATGATTGTAGAGGGCTGTGAGGTCCTGCTGGATACCAGCCAGACCTTCGTCAGGCAAGGTAGCTGTGTTACCCACTGGCCAGCCTCATTCTGCTGAGGGCCGAGTGTTTAGTGGTTTTTGATCATCCTTTGCACTTTTTGAATGATATAAAGACACAGATTGGTTAGCAACTCACCTATCCTGATTATTTAGGAAACATCCATGGAGCATTATAACTATTATGTGTCACCCAGGGGCCACAGTGTCTTTGTGTTTGTGTGTGTTTGTAGGCTCTCTGATCCAGGTTCCTATAACCGAGAAGGGTAAAATCACACGAGGCCGCCTGGGCTCTCTTTCTCTGAAGAAGGAAGGAGAGAGGCAGTGCTTCCTCTTCTCCAAACACCTCATCATTTGCACCCGGGGCTCCGGGGGGAAACTGCACCTTACCAAGGTAAGCATGACTCTTCAGTAGCACCCCTAACATGTACCCTTCAGTGTTAAACCATGGAACTTCTTATAAACAGTGTTTATATATACTACAGTGCATGTTTTTTCCTGCAGAATGGAGTGGTCTCCCTAATAGACTGCACTCTGATGGAGGAGCCAGAGGGAACTGATGATGAATGTATGTCCTTCATCCCTAACATTATCCCAGTAGTAACCTTTAGGACTGGAAGACCCATTTTTGTAACAAAACAAAAAACAAAATGCATAAGAAATTATTCAAGCGCAGTGGCGGCTATATGTTAGCAGATCAGATTTCCATAGAATCTGTTGTGCAGTGCCATGCAGTGTCATGCAGTGTCATGCAGTAGTGGGCTGGACATAGTTGCTGTCTAGTAAAGCTGCTGGATGAATTATATCTTAAAAAAAATTCATTTTGCTTTTTGACTTAAATACCAACAAAATAAATCATGTTTTTCAGTGATGACCTGCAAGAAATTGAACAGTGAATAAGTATTATAGTGCAAACAGGTTGTAATCGGTGTGTTATTTTACTACCTTCATTAAAAATCAAATGATGTATGTTTCTTTAACTTTATAATAATATAATAAAAACGGTTGATGACTAATTATTAATGACTATAATTATAATGACTACTATTATTTGTGGTTGCTGTAACTTTATTCCCCTCACTGGATAGGGGCCCTAACATTTCAGAAACATGTCAAACAGCAACTTGCTTGCGTAAACACCAGTTCAGCACAGTGACGAAGATTCTACTTTCATGTGGAGTCAAAAAGCAGTTACCCCTCTTAGCGCAGTGTTGCTTTAATTCACAAAAAAAATATTGTGGAGCTCTTCAAAGAGATGTCTCAAAGCGTCGTATTATTATTTGTTCCAGCTAAACCAGACAGACCAGCGGACACAGCGGAGCACCTGGACTTCAAGATCATCGTTGAGCCCAAAGACATTCAGTCCTTCACCATCATCCTGGTGGCTTCATCAAGACAGGAGAAATCTGCCTGGACTAGTGACATCAGTCAGGTATGTCCAGACCAGTCATATCCTTGTCCATAACTTAATTTCCTTTTCAGAAAAAAATACTTCCTGTTCAGTGACATCACTTCCTCCACTATGACGTGAGTCAATTGTCTTGATTAGCCCTTCACAGTTAGCTGGTTAATGCTTGCCGGCTGGCACAAAAATCAGAATAGTGCTAGTTACAACACGTGAACAAAAAGTATTGTACTAATGTGAGTCGCTCTCCTGGTTTGTCTCATCTCCAGCTAACTAGTTTAAGCAGTCCCCAGCTAGCTAGGGTAAGCCCTGTCCTGCTAAGTAGCTTTTCAGCTAGCTAGTTTAAACTCTCTCCTGCTATCTATTTTAAACCATCTCCCGCTAATTAGCTGGAGAAGGCCTACGCTAGTTAGCTGGAGAAGGCCTACACTAATTAGCTGGAGGACACCTAAGCTAGTTAGCTGGAGAAGGCCTATACTAGTTAGCTGGAGAAGGCCTACGCTAGTTAGAGGGAGAAGGCCTACGCTAGTTAGCGGGAGAAGGCCTACGCTAGTTAGCTGTGAAAGGCCTACGCTAATTAACTGGAGAAGGCTTACGCTAGTTAGCTGGAGAAGGCCTACCCTAGTTAGCTGGAGAAGGCCTACGCTAGTTAGCTGGAGAAGCCCTATGATAGTTAGCTGGAGAAGGCCTACACTAGTTAGCTGGAGAGGGCTAATTAAGACAACTGACTGAACCAAATAATATTGTCCCTACTCAAATCTCATTCCGTGGCATACATCATCCATTTTGAGCATGGTCTTTCTGACACCATCCTGTTTGACAACGTCCTCTATGTCTTCCAGTGTATTGACAACATCCGCTGTAATGGCTTGATGATGAACGCCTTTGAGGAGAACAGTAAAGTCACTGTACCACAGATGATCAAGTAAGTCTATTTCTACTATTACCTTAAAGGTCAGAGATCAGGGGTTATTTCTACTGTGACATTATAGGACAGGAGTCAGGGGTCATTTCTACTATGATATTGTAAGGTAGGGGTCAGGGGTCATTTTTACTTTGAGGTAGAGGTCCGTTCGGCAATAGGAGGTTGGGTATTAGCAGTGCATTGTCATGTGTGTATCCTCCAGGTCTGATAGCAGTCTTTACTGTGATGATGTGGACATCCGATTCAGTAAGATGATGAACTCCTGTAAGGTTCTTCAGATCCGCTACGCCAGTGTGGAGAGGCTCCTGGAACGGCTCACTGACCTCCGCTTCCTGTCTATTGACTTCCTCAACACCTTTCTTCACTCCTACCGTGTGTTCACTAGTGCCGATGTGGTCCTCGACAAGCTCATCACCATCTACAAGAAGCCCATCAGTGCCATACCAGCCCGGTGAGCATTACGACCCAAGCCTAACCCCTAACTCTCTGCTAACCTGACCACAACTCTAACCCCACCCCACTGACTTAACCCCGACCCTAACGCGCTTGTCCTAAACCTGACCATAAAAGGAGAGGTGGGAGGAGCAAAGGAGAGGTGGGAGGAGCTTAGTGTCTGGAATGTCAGCTGGTCCTGTGGTTGGACATGTGTGCTGATGCGTTGAACACGCAGGCTTCACTTCCCACTGTGATTGGTTAACCCCTACAGCACTGCTTCGGAAACAGACCAGGTTATTATTTTCTCCACATCGTCTGGGCCCGGCCAATCAGCCTTGATGGACGTGGGCACTGCTGACCGTGCCGCCCCCCTGCTTCGAAATAATTGAAAATGAATTGGCCACCCTGCCCGGCCGAGCGCTGCCTTCAGGCTCCTGTGTGTTCTGTCCACCACAGCAGTAATTGGGCCTAACCGTCCTCTCCTCCCTTCCCCCTATTATGACCATCCCTCTCTCCGCTGCATTGTAGTCATGGCAACCCCTCACTCTGCTGCAGGACCCCACCCGTCTTTTTTCTTTTCTTCCCTCCGTCTCCCTCATCCCTCCCTCCTTATCCACTCTACCTCTGACTCCCTCATCCCTCTTCGTCTCTCTCATACTTGTCTGTCCGTCTCCCTCATCCCTCCCTCCCTTTTCACTCTACCTCTGACTCCCTCATCCCTCTTCGTCTCCCTCATCCTTGTCCGTCCGTCTCCCTCATCCCTCCCTCCCTCTCCACTCTACCTCTGACTCCCTCATCCCTCTTCGTCTCTCTCATACTTGTCTGTCCGTCTCCCTCATCCCTCCCTCCCTTTTCACTCTACCTCTGACTCCCTCATCCCTCTCCCTCATCCTTGTCTTTCTGCCTCCCTCATCCCTCCCTCCCTTTTCACTCTACCTCTGACTCCCTCATCCCTCTCTGTCACCCTCATCCCCTCCATCTATTTCCCTCTTTCAATTTAATTCAGCAGAACCTCTTATCCAGAGAAACTTACAGTAATGAGTAAAAGCTGTATATTTTCATACTTTTACGCTTACTTTAACATATTTTAACCCTGGCATCTGTCGGAACCATGAACCCTGGTATATTCTCCCGATACCTCCTACTCTTCCTGCATCATTCTATCTCCCTTCATCCCTCTGTCCCTGTGGTGGCCTAGTAGTTACTGCGTCCAACCATTAACTGAAGGTTGCTGGATCGAATCCCAGAGCCGGCGAGGCACAACATCTGTCCTTCCGTCCCTGAGCAAGGCAAGTTAAACGAAACTGCTCCCTGGGCTCTCATCCTCACAGACCCCGCCAGCACCTCTCCGATTCCGACGGGTTGGGTAAGAAGCGGAAGTGAAATCTCGGTTGGACCTTGTGTGCAATTGACAAATCCTCCCACTCCGTGTTTCTCCCTCTTCACCCTGGAGAGCCCTGTGTGGCAGCCCACGCATCTCTCCAGTTTGGAAGGACTCGCTTCAAAGTGGAAGTTGCATTTAGGTTGGACCTTGACTACTAAAATGATGTCATTAAAATGTAAATCCATCCCGTATCTCTGTCTCCCCCTTCACCCCTCTGTCCCTCTCCCTCCATCTGTCGCTTCCTTCGGTCTGCAGAGGCTCTACACTATTAAATATTGATGTCAGTGTTTTGTACCCAGGCCCTTCCTCCCCTCTCGCCATCTCCTTTTCCCTCCCCTGTTTTCCTTCACCACACAGAGCTGGAGGCTCCCCTCTCGCCCACTCCCAGCAGCCCCTATTCGGGTGGAATCCATTCCTTCCAACCCCACCCCCCACCTTATCTGTCTCTATCTATCTCTCCCTCTGTCTCTCTCTTTCTCTCGCCCTCTTTGGGCCTCCCCTGAGTCGGTTGCTGTTAGCAGCACTGAGCCTCCCACCCTGTCACTTGGCTGTCTATTTATAGGTGTTCAGAGGGGGTGGCTTCCACTGCCAGGAGGAGGCTGTCGTACACAGAACAGCCAGGAGCTCCTCTGTTCTAACAGCACTGCTCTCTCTCCCCGGGATTCCTTTGATACAGGCTGATTCTCTCTGATACTGCCTGATTCTCTCTGATACTATCTGAATCTCTGACAATGTCTGAATCTCTGATACTGTCTGAATCTATGATACTGTCTGAATCTCGGATAATGTCTGAATCTCTGATACTGTCTGAATCTCTGATACTATCTGAATCTCTGACAATGTCTGAATCTCGGATAATGTCTGAATCTCTGATACTGTCTGAATCTATGATACTGTCTGAATCTCGGATAATGTCTGATTCTCTCTGATACTGTCTGATTCCCTCTGATACATTCGTCATATTCTCTCTTTTCATGTCCTCTTCCTTTCTCTTTCTCCTCCTCATTGACGTCTTCCTCCTTCTCTTTCCCTTTCTTATAATGCACCTCCTCTTCTTCTGCTTTTACTTCTCCTCCTCTTCTGCTCCTCTTACTTTCCTCCCCTTCTCCTCCACTCCCTTTCTTTCTTCCTGCTCTTCCTCCATATCTCCCCCATGTCTTTCTTCTCCTCCTCTTCTCTCCTCCTCCTCCTTTTCTCTGTTTTCTCCTCAAGTTCCTTGGAGCTGTTCTTTGCCAGTAGCCAGAACAACAAGCTGCTGTATGGCGAGCCTCCCAAATCCCCTCGGGCCAGTCGTAAGTTCTCCTCTCCTCCTCCTCTGTCCCTCGCCTCCAAGACCTCCTCCTGCTCCCCCAACCGCCGCCGCAAGCTGTCCCTGAACATCCCCATCATAACGGGCGGGAAAGCTCTGGAGCTGGCTGCCCTCACCTGCTCCCCCAGCAGCATGTCCTCCATGCCTTCCTACAGTAACACCAGCTCAGACATCAACAAGCTCTACACATCCAGCAAGATCCCCGACCACGCCGACACCAAGGCCGAGGAGACAGCCAGCTGCCATCCAGGTCAGGCCAGGGTCAGGGTGAAGGAGCTACTGGGTCCGGGTCAGACTTAACTTTAGCACTTTGGTAATTAAGCAGACCCTCTCATCCAGAGCGAATCAACGTGGATTGTGTAATGTATTAGCTATTTGCCAACAGTCTTCTGTAAATACTTACTGAGCATTGTGCTATATTATGTGATTTTGTCGAGTCACATTTGATTCCAGGACTAATTCAGGCTTGCCTTACCAAAGGGGATTCAAATGATTTTGTATGAAGAAATGGCTTAGTAACATCTTGATTGGCGGATTTGTTTGTGTTCAGATGGGTCGGTGAGGGAAGAGTGTGAGGTGGATCCAACCACGACCGACGAGTTTGAGGAAGAGATGTCACCACCCAAATCCCCCACTACACCCAAAAACATCAAGTCCAAAAATTCAGGTACTGTACTGCATTTAGTGGTGTGTTCTGTAGTCAACGATGCAGGGTGTATAGAAATTTATTTTTGTCAATGCTTTCAATCAAAGTTCCAATGACGTTTATAAAACTCCAGATGGTGACCTTTATGCTTTGATAAGAGTAGAGGCTTTCTTCTAGCAGGACATCTAAATAGCTTGCTGGCATGGTGATGTCTATTTTTGGTTTAGTTTTGGAGAGACCACAAGATTCTTATGTTTTTCTCCAACTGTGATCCTTGAAGATTTCTTTTGCCTCTCCTCACTGAGGGAGGAAAATACACTTCTCTTTTCTTCCTGGCAGGTTTATCACAGGTCCAGCTGATTTAAACTTTTTATAGCTATTGTCTAATTTATGAAGGTCAACAACATCTCATCTCATTTATGTGTTTTCTGACCTTCCCCACATTGATAGATTTTGGCTTTTGTCATCTCATATTTATACTCCAGTGAAACAAAAAGTGTGGATGACCACTAAAGAGTTTCTAATGCCTGAGGTATATTTGAAAAATATATATATATATTAATTGGAAGGTAATATGAATTTCTTTATTAAATATTAGTTTTTTCTTAAAAACATTTTACCTCAATTATTACCTCTCCTGTATTGAGTTTAAATCAACCTGACAAACAACAATTACATTTTTTCCTGTCTTTACCAAGGGGCACACTCATTCTATATATATCTGTTTTCACTGTATATATATCTGTTTCTAGTGACCCGTGATGACCCTAAAGTCACTGTTCTGTAAAAGGTGTCAACAACCCTCACTACTGGTACTGTACACACCACATCACCAATAACAACCCTGACTACTGGTACTGTACACACCACATCACCAATAACAACCCTGAATACTGGTACTGTACACACCACATCACCAATAACAGCCCTGACTACTGGTACCTTACACACCACATCACCAATAACCCTGAATACTGGTACTGTACACAGCACATCACCAATAACAACCCTGACTAATGGTACTGTGCACACCACATCACCGATAACAACCCTGACTACTGGTACTGTACACACCACATCACCAATAACAACCCTGACAACTGGTACTGTACACACCACATCATCAATAACAACCTTGACTACTGGTACTGTACACACCACATCACCAATAACAACCCTGAATACTGGTACTGTACACACCACATCACCAATAACAACCCTGAATACTGGTACTGTACACACCACATCACCAATAACAACCCTGACAACTGGTACTGTACACACCACATCATCAATAACAACCCTGAATACTGGTACTATACACACCACATCGCCAATAACAACCCTGAATACTGGTACTGTACACACCACATCGCCAATAACAACCCTGAATACTGGTACTGTACACACAACAATTGGACATCTTTCTTTGCCAACTGACAGCTTTAACTTTTCGAACATGAAATCCAAATGTTTTTTTATTGGTTATGTGCTGCCTCTTACAGGCCACACTTGGTAGTAGTGCCAAAAACACCTTACTCAAGAATTATCTATCATAAAAGAAAGTTGGCATGTTGAAACTTGAGCATTGTCAGGTCTATTAACATTTTGATGCAACCATAAACCAACTCTTTTTTCAATCCACAGATCAGGCAATATGTGGTAGTTAGGCCCTCTGGCCTAGCAGGGTACGCAGGATTCATATTTATGCACCTGAAAGACCAGGGACCTTATTATTCAAATAATGCTGTTGTTATTCATCAAAGAATCCTATAAACATCATCAGCACACACCTATCCAGGATGGGAATAGCTTTGCCAGTCTCAGTCATTGAGTGCAACCAAGACGTTTGATTTAGCTCGCTCAGTTGTCGCTTGAGAATTAAAAATAAAAACATAGTGACAGAGTGAATACCCTTAGGACAATTAAAGTTGCTTTGGCATAGCAGCTATATTTCAAATTAGTGGACAACATTTATATACAAATTTTCTATTGCTACCCACTGTGTCAGTCAGGAAGTTCTCAGTTATGGCAGCTAAACATAAATGTACGCTATCATCCATAGAAGGGATTGCCATTTTGAAAAGGGGTGGAACTAGTCTGAGTACCAGTTTCTTTGTCTAATAGGCCACTCCTTGTTATTGGGTTAAGGTGAGGTTGATCATGTCCAGGACCCATGTTGTTCTCCTCTTCCCAGAGTTCTCTCTGTTCTCCTTCAACAATGGCATGGTGGTGTCGTCCTGTCGAGAGCTGGACAACAACCGCAGCGCTCTATCTGCAGCCTCTGCCTTTGCCATAGCAACAGCCGGCGCTAATGAGGGCACTCCCACCAAGGAGAAGTACCGCCGCATGTCCCTGGCCAGCACAGGTCATTACCCCTGACATAAACAGTCATTACCCCTAACATAAACAGTCATTACCCCTAACCCTAAAAGTCATTACCCCTGACCTAAACAGTCATTACCCCTAACATAAACAGTCATTATCCCTGACCTAAACAGTCATTAACCCTAACATAAACAGTCATTACCCCTGACCTAAACAGTCATTTCCCCTAACCCTAAAAGTCATTAAACCCACTTCCTAATTTACCCCATAACCCTGGTCAACACAGACATTAGTCTTTGTTGGAGGATTAGTTGAATCAGAGTAAACATGTATGATGGTTACTGATGTCGTTGACTGATAATCTTGTTGGCTGGTCATCTAGATCTTGTTGACTTAAAATCTTGTTTACTGATCATACTGTTCATTTGATGACTGGTCATACTGTGCATCTTGTTGACTGATCATACTGTTTATTTGATGACTGGTCATACTGTGCATCTTGCTGACTGATCATACTGTTCATTTGATGACTGGTCATACTTTGCATCTTGTTAACTGATCATACTGTGCATCTTGTTGACTGATCATACTGTTCATCTTGTTGACTGATCGTACTGTGCATCTTGATGACTGGTCATACTGTGCAGATTGTTGACTGATCATACTGTGCATCTTGTTGACTGATCATACTGTTCATCTTGTTGACTGATCATACCATTC
The DNA here is from genome assembly GCA_016801175.1 of Esox masquinongy. NCBI lineage: Eukaryota > Metazoa > Chordata > Actinopteri > Esociformes > Esocidae > Esox > Esox masquinongy. The sequence continues at coordinate 1,929 of JACXGI010009932.1, read as the reverse complement.
ATTTGATGACTGATCATACTGTGCATCTTGTTGACTGATCATACTGTTCATCTTCTTGACTGATCATACTGTGCATCTTGTTGACTGATCATACTGTGCATCTTGTTGACTGGTCATACTGTTCATCTTGTTGACTGATCATACTGTTCATCTTGTTGACTGATCATACTGTGCATCTTGTTGACTGGTCATACTGTGCATCTTGTTGACTTATCATACTGTTCATCTTGTTGACTGATCATACTGTTCATCTTGTTTGACTGATCATACTGTTCATCTTTTTGAATAATTGTCTTGTTGACTGATTATACTATTTATCTTATTAAATGATCGTACTGCTCGTGCTGCAGGCTTCCCTACAGACCAGAGGAATGGGGACAAGGAGTTTGTCATCCGAAGAGCTGCGACAAACAGGGTTCTTAACGTCCTGCGCCACTGGGTGTCAAAACACTCTCAGGTACCTACTGTGACCCTACAACATTGCTTCACTTCAAATCTAACATATAGACAACACTGATGCTTTATTAATCACATTGGGAAATTGCTTTATCACTTTAGTATTATCAATTCAGAAATGACGATGGTTAGCACTAAATGAACACATAAGATTCGAAATGTATCTTTTTGTGTTGTTGATGTTTGTTTAGGACTTTGAGGTGAACACTGAGCTGAATCAGAAGGTAGTCAGTTTCCTGGAGGAGGTGACTCATGATCCTGAGCTGTTGACCCAGGAAAGGAAGGCTGCAGCCAACATTATCAGGTAACCCCTAACCCTAACGCTAAACGTTTTCTGAGGCAATATTGCCAAGCAGTAGAGTCGGGAATGAGATGCTGGAGCCATGATGGGGAAATAAGTAACATGATCCGTATTAATAGTAGGGCTGCATCAACTAGTCGATGAAAATCAATAATAGTGATAATAAAAATAGTTGGCAACACATTTCGTTATCGATTAGCTGGCTCTACGTGAGACAGAGCAAAAAAAAACTTTTTTCAGCACCATAACCTTCTCTAAAACAATTGTCTGCCAATCATAGAACTCCGCATGATGCTATGAGTTGTGTTGAACTAAAAAGTAGTATGCATTCTTCATTTGCACATTAATGTAACGGTTGCCATAGTGCCACTAAAACCAATGGGCAACCTGTGCGCGTGCAGAGTTTGTTTGCCCTCCATCAGTGTTGGAAGTAAAGAAAATGTTCTTGAATACATCTCTTGCTGCACTTCATAAAACCCTTTAATTTTACGCTTTCTATTTATTTTATAACTACCATCAAGTTGTTTCAAAGGGAGCATTGTGCAAGATGAGGAAATACAATTATTTCGCTTGAAAACGACTGTGAATATTCTCTGGATTTAAATATGAAAAACCTACAACAGTCTTTTATAACCAAATCATCATTAGTGAAGCAACATTTGAGACAGTCAGCCAACATTTCAGTCCGACGTGAGAGTCCAACATTGAATTCCTCTCGCTATGGCTTTAAAATGGCCACCATGTTTTCCAAAATATTTTGGAGCAGCAGAGTGATCACATGACCAATGCTGGCACTCTGATAATGCATAATTCCCCCAATAAATAAACAATTTTCAGTGGAACCATTTTGCAGCATAGGTTATGGCAACATTTCTCTGCATTATTGCCAAAAAAAGTGCTGGTGCACTTTTAACAGACATCTATCTATCTTCAGAACTCTGACCCAGCTGGACCCAGGGGACAATCAGATCAGTCTGCAGGAGGTGTATCAGATGGTAAGAGACATGACCAGAGACATGACCCTTAACTTAACCAGATAACCCTGACTCGTCCAGAGACATGACCCTTAACTTAACCAGATAACCCTGACTCGTCCAGAGACATGACCCTTATCCAGATAACCCTGACTCGTCCAGAGACATGACCCTTAACTTAACCAGATAACCCTGACT